>CATKHJ010322333.1:0-27298 GCA_949750685.1 Vernicia montana
ATATATATATATATATATATATATATATATATATTTTGAATGATCTACAATATTGCACTTGAGGAAAAATGTTAGAGACACTAAAATTATACAGATGAATTATAATTTAATGACATTAAAGTTATTTTCAGGATTTTTTAGAGTTCAAGTTATAATACTATAGTATTGTCCATAATTAGTTTAAATATTTTTTTTAATGATTAACAACATATTCTTATTATAATTTATCTATTTATCGATACTAACTCTTCGTATGAATTCAATGGCGTCACACCCTTCATATTTGGATATGCATATCTAAATTTTTTTTAAAATTAACATTGACATGAAAAAATCAAATTTTATTCAATAATGCGAAAGATTGAAAATTCAAGTGTTAACTTGATTTGTTCATTTTCTTATTGATTAAGACTCAATTCTTAAAGTTATATTATGAATAAAAAAAAAAAAAATCTCTCATTTATGAATTTTCAAAATTTAGTATGAATGGTTTACCTTCGACTGGAATAAAGAGGTGAATTTAATACGTGTATGAAATGTTAAAAAAAAAAAAAAAGTAAAAAATTAAAATGTTGCGAATTAGAAAAAATTGAGTTTCCTATAGTGGGGTTTAAACTTTTTAGAAGGAGTGGGGTTGGTGGATAAAAACCACATGCAGAAAGAAAAAGGGAATTAAATTCAATAAAAATTGAAAAAAGACTTTGAATTTTCAAAATGAAAATCCTAATTACAAGGAAAGACCTATGTTTTTGCAGTCATCCACCATAGTTACAAGGAAATACCTATTAATATGTATTATGAAAAGCTAATTAAGCACATGCGGCAACCTGCAATTGCATAATGTATTGTTATGCTCTTCCAATCAATCATGTCATGTTCTTTTCAGCAAATGTAGACAAAGACATTGCAAAAGACAAAACTTCAAAAGGGTTTTTTGGTTTGAGGTTTTTAAACACGTTTTTCCTCACATTAATTCTTCCACTTAATTCTTCACTTCAACTAAGTCAAAATAAGTCTTACTAATCAATGCCACTTGCTTCTCAATTTTAAATTAAGAAATTAATTTTTTTTTTCTTTTTTTTTATATTGAAGACTAAAGTGATAATTTTATTTAGGTATTGAACTTTGAATAGTAACGTTTACTATTAAAAATTAATTATGAATTTTAATACAATTATTATAAGTTTATTTTATTAGCTCAATTTTAATATATTTAATTTAGTGATGTTGGTAATAAATATATTAATTTTGATAGAAATTAAGGTAATAAATATGATGATGGGTGGAGAAAAAATGGGATGTCTGTGAGACTGCGAGTGCATTGTTAGCTACCATAAGATAAATATGATACTTCCTCCGTTTCACAATATCTGTCGTTTTAGAAAGACGCACACATATTAAAAAAACTATTAAATACCTTTAATTTTAATTAATATGACAAATATACCTTTATTTTCTCTCACCAAATAAGAAAAAACATATGAAATATTAGAATTGGGATGAGGGTAAAGTTGAAAAAAAGCTAATAAATGTTGCATTGAACTCTTAAAACGATAATTATATTGAAACAAAATCACTTTTTTAAAAAGACAGTTATTAAGAACCGAAGATAGTATTAATTATCTGAATAATGAAATGTGTATTATAATAAATACACTGACATATCAGATTATCATTGATAGTCCATAACCTGATTTGATAAATCTAATTCACTTAAAAAAAAATTTCTTGTTACAACACCTTAGCTTCAAAAGATGTTGAAATTTTCCCCAGACAACAAAAGCCCGAGTTCACCAAATTTATATTATACCCACCAAAACTTAGAGTGGGCTTTAAAATCCAAGTCCAGTAAATTATCAAACTCAAAAAAGAAAATCCTGTAAACCTTCTGGCTTAGGTTTAAAAGACCACAAAAACTATAGGGCTTAGGCTCATCATTCTCAAATCGGATTATAGTTGAAAGAAAAAGTTATGACTTATGATCACTCCTTATATATTTTGTATATCAAACATGACCCTAATAATTAGGGATGTAATCAGATAGATATAATGTTAGAACTCGAGTTGGATTCAATTAAAAATTCAAAACTCAAAATTTGACTGGAATTTGATCGAATTATGCTCAATATTGGAACTCAACTAGATTATCAATAAAAAAAAAATTTTGAATTAACTTAATAATGTTATGATAAATCTTGAAAACTGGAATTAAGTTTGAGATCCTGCTAGTAAATTGTGATATATAATATAAAATTTATAAAAAAAATTCCAATATTTGATTAGATTCGCCAACCACTCGAATTGAATATTATAATATTTAAATTTAATTCGAGTTTGAGCCCAACTTAACTAAAATAGAATCAAATTTGAGTATTTACAATTCAAATCTAAATATTTTAACTCATTTACACTCTTAAATTATTGATTCATAAAAAATAAACATAATCGTGGTCTACATCAAATAACTAGAGAATTTATGAAAAGAAAAACAATTTCAATATGTTTTTATTCAAAAAACTAAATTCTTGTCAACAAAATGAAGAATAAACTCACCTATTCAATCTTGAGGTTATTGACATCGTTAAAAATATAAACTATTATTGAATTCTCATTTACACCAAATAACTAGAGAATTTATGAAAAGAAAATTAATTTTAGTATATTTTTATTAAAAAAATAAATTCTAGTCAATAAAATGAATAATAAACTTACTTATTCAATCTTGAGGTTATGAGATCGTTAGAAATTGTTGGACTCATAATTAATTGAAGTGGGACTTGGGTTCAAATTGTTGGGTTTTAAATCTTGGATTAAAAATGATATTAATTATTTTAAGTCCATAAATATTAATTTGGGTTGAGAAATTAAGTTTGTTAAATTGAAGCTCATGAAAATTAGCACATAAAAGTTGGACGTGGGAATGGCTATTGATGAGGGATAAAAACAGCCAGTGATATGGTGGGCCTGAATTAAAATTGAAGAAGCCCATTATATGAAAAAATAAGAGGAAGCAAAGAGATCCAATAAAGAAAACACAGATGACCACTCTTCACCGCCTCAAGACAAAGATATCACTTCGCCAGGCAGTAAAACTCTTTGCCCCATTGATCATAAATGCAGTTTGTTCAGTAAGTTTCATTAATACAGCTGAGGTCATAAAGCACCTACGCCATACAACTTTTGTCAGAAGAAGGTCATACTTATGCGGCGTCCTATGCCTAAATCCACACCGACTATCTGCTATTTAACAGGATCAAGGACAAGGTCAAATCTTATTTCTCAGAGTCTGAAATACCGACTCCATTAGTCAGAAGGAAGATGATTTTTCCCTGTTTTACCCTTTAACCTAAAGGACTTGGGACCTATAAAATGAGAGGGAAAATCATTTAAAAGATTAGATTGAACTCTACATTTTCTTACTCTCTTTCTATCACAAACATAAAGTTTACTAACTTAAGCGTCGGAGGCTCTTCGCCAAGCAAACAGTCTGGCCCTCTTGACACTGTTGTTATTATTGCAGGATCAGTGGATCTAAGTCCAAGAACGAAGATTCAGCCCAAATTAATATACTTATTGATATAATACTTATCAGCTATCAAACTAAAGACTAGGGGCTATCAGGTTGAAGAAACTAGAGGCTGACAAACAAAAAACTAGGAGGCTAATTTGATGGCAAGTCACTTGAGGCTAAATTATAAAAAGTGGAAAGTTCATGAGCTAAGCAACTGCTATTCATTTGCTATAAATACAAAAAACTTCCAAGAGGATAAAAAACAATCAAATCATCAAATCATTAGATAATATGCTCAAGCAAACTAGCAAATTGTCTCAAATTTTTTATTCAATTCCTTTCATTTCCTCAAGCTTTTTAAAGCTATTTTTTTTTTATTTTACTTTGTCATTACTTCTAACGGACGATTGTGAAAAGAGACTATGAGACCTTAAGTCTCTCATGATACTTGGATAAGACTCCTAACGGTTTCTAGCACGCTCAATTTCATTTTAATCGAAAAGAGTCACAATAGAAATATAAACTATTCTTTAATTCTTATTTACAAATTTAAACTTTTAAATCGAGTAATTTCTTAACATGATATCAAAATTACTATAACTAAAAGTTCTAAAATTCGAATTTTAATCATCATTTTGTTATAAACCTCTTATTAATTAAATTTTAAGTGTTTTTGTATGTGTTTAAGTACTCTTTAAACCTAGCAAATTTCTTTCAAAAATTTCTTATCTGTACTCTAAATTCAATTAATGGATTTTGTGTAAAAGTGCGTGTTAAAAGTATAAATTATTTTTAAATTTTCACTTATAAATTTGAGTTTTTTCTTATTTATTTTTTATATATGAAATTAAGTGGTTTATTAACAAAAATGATAATCTCTATTAGAAAGTTAAAAGTTAATTAGAAGCATGTGTATAAAGCTAGTAGTTGCAAGAACCAAACTCATTAAAAAAATAAACAAAAAATTTTTAAAAAAATTATGCGGTGAGCGTGGATCGAACACGCGACCTTCAGATCTTCAGTCTGACGCTCTCCCAACTGAGCTATCCCCGCAAGAATCAAGTTCTTTGATGGTCTTGAATGTCTATAAATTTTTTATATATATAAATGTATAAACATAGAAAAATGAGAAAATAGCCAATAAAAATAATTATCTTATTTCCATATTTCAAATTGATTTTTTTTAAGTTATTGAAAATATACTAATTAAATTTTTTTTTAAGTTATACATTAGATAGATTTTAGTTTCATTACAAATTATTCAAGTATAAAACATTTTAAAAAACTGAGATCATTTTTATATCAAACTAAGTATGAAATCCAATTTAAGAAATTGTCATAAATTAAAAGCAATGGAGCTTGGATTAATTAATCAATTCTTCCATGGGTATAACAAATATAAATATTTATTCACTTACAAATATAATTTAATGGTAGTGAAACTCTTAACTAAATAAAAGACTCAAGTTTGAGTCCCTCATTCCTTAGTGATATATATATATATTCAATGACATTTTATTAATCAAATCAACTTTTTAATTGATAATCCATAAATCTTAAAGAAAAAACAAAAAGTAATGGATTTTTTTTGTGTGGGCTTTGGTTAGGAGTGTCTTCTTGAACCTACAAAATAACCAAATGAGCATCAAAAGGCCAAGCCTATGATTTGGCAAAACCAATGTTTTTAAAATTAAATTGGACAGTGAACTGATCTCCTGAACGGTTCACAATTCGATCGGTTTGATTGTTTCTTTTTATTTTTTTTTATTTTTAATTTTTTTAATGTCAAAACGACATCATTTTAACATATTCGATTTTTAAGCAACCGAACTATGGCCAGATCTCGGTTTAACTGATCCGACCAGTTGGTCCGGTTTAATTTTTAAAACACTAAGCAAAATCTCTCTGATACCTAAGTTAGTTGGCTTGTTTCTTAAGAATTCTCAAAGAAGAAAATAAACGCCTTCTACCTTGAGAGAAAAATATTTTTAGTAAGAAAAAAAGGTGAGAGAGTGTAGAGATGAATTTGACCATTTGGTAGGTGAGAATGTCAGCTATATACCCCAGTTGTGATTCGTCAAATCGGCTTAGGGGATAGGTGTCTCCATCATAGAGGCCGATGAAGTCATATAGCATTGAGAAAAACAAAAAAATTGTCTGTTATGTCAAGCTCCTACTATTAAGCTGATTAAGACACGAGAATGAGGTGACTACTATTATGCAGTATATTGTTGTGTGTTATGACGTGAGGTATAATGTCTCTTGCTTGATGGCTAAGACAGACTTGTCTTAACGTGCTCAGCTTATATACAAGAAAGAGAAAGCTTCAGCCTATTGAGTTGGTTCGAACTAGAGATGAGCTGGATAAAGCATTTCTCCATATCTTGATGTCTCGTCTGAGAGCTCAAAGTAATAAGGCGTCGTATTAAGGTAACGCCACGTAATTGCAGGCTAGTAGAGCTCTTACTTTAGTTTGGGCCTCAATGAACTTTATTATTTTGGTTTATGGGCTCAATTTTTTATCGTCGTATTTATTTCTCATCACTAATAAATCTTAAAAGCCAACTTTTCCTGCTAAATTGGAAAATAAACATATTTGACGTCGGCATATATATATATATATATATATATATATATATATATATATATATATATATATATATATATATATATATATTCAAATGGAAAACTAATGCCTTGGTCAACGACAATCAACCTTATATCATTTCTTGATCTTTCTTGTAGTTGTTTTTTTAAATGAAATTATGCTTGGTGAGACAAGAGATCTTCACACCTTATTATTGTTGATATTTCTAGAAAATCCAAAATAGACTTTTTGATACAAAATTAGTTCAGCAACTTCATCTCTATGTATAGATAAAAATGGACTAATTATATAGAATACATAATTGATGATGTGAATTTAATATATTTAAATACAATGATTGAATAATTAATTTTTACAATTCGAAAAATTTAATATTTTATAATTTTTTTCTAATAAAATATCTTTTTATAACATATTATGATAATGAAAGTTTAATTCATTAAATCAACTCATTAATATATAGTAATCTTTTTAAAAATAAATTTGAATAATTTAATTAGTAATTCAACATCCATCACATTAACCTTCAAAATTTGAATGTTGTAGTGGTTCAATCATAAATGTTTGATTTGAATTTTAAATTTATTTTTTTTTTTTTTTTAAAGTTTAGGAAATAATAAAAAAATAATTTTCTGTATAAAATATTTATATTTATATAACAAGTTGAGATAATTAATTTTGAAAAGCCCTTACATGCTTAAGAATTGATTAGTACTTTTAGCAACTATACAAATTTGGTGTGCCATTGCCCATTTCTTGTGTGCTATTATAGACTGGTTATGAATGAAATGTTCTTATAACATTTGCACTTTGCAGCCACATTTTTTTGCCTAAGAACATAATATTTGACCAGCTACATTTTTTAGTGTAATAATAATAAATTTAAATTATTAATTAGCGTTTTTATTCAATAATATTAAAATTATTTTCAGAACTATAAAGTTTGAAATTCGAATTATAACTAAAATTAAATTTATTAAAAAACTAAATTTATATAAGATATTTTTTAATTAATAAGCATAAATTTCTTATGCTACTATTAATAATTGATCTCCTTCACCTTTCTTGAATGAATCTCCCTCTGTAATGTCTTTAGAAACTATAATCTCCCTCTGTAATGTCTTTGGAAACTATCTTTCTTCTTTTATCCACAATTACTCTTTCATTCTTCAATCCAATTTCACCCCATGAATTTATTTTCAATACCAATTTCAATTCCACTAATCTTCTCACTTATGGCAATGCCACAATCCAATCTTCAATCCTTACTCTCACAAATGACACTACTTTTTCCATTGGAAGAGCTTTTTACCCTTCAAGAATTGCTACTAAGACACACAATAACTCATCATCTACACCACTCCCTTTCTCTACTTCTTTCATTTTCTCTATTGCTCCTTACAAGAATCTCCTCCCTGGCCATGGCTTTGCTTTTGTGTTCTTTCCCTCTACTGGTATACTAGGTGCTAGCTCTTCTCAACATCTGGGTCTTTTCAATCTCACAAATGATGGTAATTCTAATAACCATGTTTTTGGGGTTGAATTTGATACTTTTATGAATCAAGAATTTAATGATGTTAATGATAATCATGTGGGTATTGATGTAAATTCACTTACATCTGTTGTTCAAGATGAAGCAGGGTTTTGGGGAGGGAAAGATGATGATGAGTTTAAAGAATTGGAGCTTAATAATGGTGTTAATTATCAAGTTTGGATTGATTATATGGATTCAAGAATTAATGTAACTATGGCAAAAGCTGGGGCAATAAGGCCTAGAAGACCTTTGATTAGTGAGTTTGTTAATCTTTCTGGGGTTTTCTTGGATGAAATGTATGTGGGATTTTGTGGAACTACTGGGAGATTAGTTCAAAGCCATAGGATTTTGGCTTGGAGTTTTAGTAATACAAATTTTTCTATTGGTGATGCTTTGATTACTAGGGATTTGCCTTCTTTTGTGCTTCCAAAGGAATCAATGTTTAAATCAAAAGGATTCATTATTGGGGTTAGTGTTGCTGGTGTGATGGTTATTGGATTTGGGATTTTTATATATGAGATTTTGGCATGTTGGAAAAGGAGAGAATTGAAGAAGAAAGAAAAAATGGAAGATTGGGAATTGGAATATTGGCCCCATCGAATTGATTATAGACAAATATATGCAGCAACAAAGGGTTTTGCAGAAGAAAATGTGATTGGATTTGGAGGAAATGGAAAAATCTACAAGGGTACATTAGAAGGAGGAATAGAAGTTGCTGTTAAGAGAATTTCTCATCAAAGTGAAAAGGGTATAAGAGAATTCTTGGCTGAAGTTTCAAGCCTAGGAAGAATGAAGCATAGAAACTTGGTAACAATAAGAGGCTGGTGTAAACAAGATAAAGAAAGCTTAATTTTATTGTATGATTATATGGAAAATGGGAGTTTGGACAAGAAGATTTTTTGTTCCAATAAGAATTTTACTTTAAGTTGGGAAGAGAGAATCAAGATTTTAAAAGATGTGGCTAATGGGATCTTGTATTTGCATGAAGGTTGGGAAGCTAAAGTCTTGCATAGAGACATTAAGGCAAGCAATGTGTTACTTGATAAGGAAATGAATGCAAGATTAGGAGATTTTGGTTTAGCCAGGATGCATAATCATGGACAATTGGCTAGCACAACACAAGTGGTTGGGACAGTAGGGTATATGGCTCCGGAAGTGGTTCGAACCGGACGAGCCTCGACTCAAACTGATGTGTTCGCTTTCGGAGTCTTGCTACTAGAAGTGGTGTGTGGTAGAAGGCCTAATGAGGAAGGTAAGCCAGGATTAGTTGATTTTGTTTGGAGGCTAATGGAGAGAGAACTGATTAGTGCTATAGATGATAAATTGAAGGAAAAGGGTGATTATAGTAATGAAGAAGTGGAGAGAGTGCTTCAATTGGGATTATTGTGTACATATCCTGATCCAAGTGCAAGGCCACAAATGAGGCAAGTAGTGAAAGTATTAGAGGGGGCAAGTGAGGAAGGCATTGAGTCACAAGAGGAAGGTGTTGAAGTAAATTTGCTTGATGGAATAAGAAGAACTAGAATGTGGTCTATGAGGCATCATTCAAGTTATGGTCATAGACCACACCCAACTTTTGATGAAATTTTGCCTTCTCTATCATTTTCATCTCCACTTAGCTCAGATTTCATCACTAAGGGTAGGTGAAAGTGCCCAAAATTAATAATGTTTGTAGTTGAATTACTAATTTTAGCTATTTATGAAATTTTTTATTAGTGTGTTTTGATTGATAGGATATTAGATATATTTTGTAATTCATTTGTGTATATATTTCATATATATTTTTTTTTTTGGGTAAATACTATATCTATCTTTTTAATTAAGATTTGGGTGATATTTAATGTGCAAAGTTAGGGGTATTCATGGTTCGATTTGATTTAGTTGATTTAGAGTAAATATTTTTAATCAAACCAATAAAGTAGATTTTTAAATAGTTTAACTCTTAACCAAACCAAGTAATATTAAAAAATATTCAAATCAAAATTATTTGGATTTGATTTGAATAGTCGATTTAGTCGGTTTGACAAAAGTAAAAAATAAATAAAATAAAAAATTGAAGAAATCATAGAAATTTAGCAAATATTGAAATAAAATCATATTGATATATAACAATCAATCTTATCAATACTATAAAATAAAAATAAAAATAAAAAAAGTAAATTTTAGGTTATATACTTGAAATTTTATAGTATAATAATAATAAATTAAAATGAAATATTCTCCAAAAAATTAGTAGCGATCAAAATAACAACATAAAAATTCTCTAAAATATAAAGATTCAATAGATATCTTTAACTTCTAAAAAATTTAAAAAATAATTTACATATTAATAAAGTACGTATCTAAAAAAATATATAATTTTATTATATTATTGGCTCGGTTCGGTTTAACTGGATTATCATTTTCTTAAATCAAAACCAAACTAAAAATTCGATTTGTAAAAGTTTTAAAACCGTAATCAACTATGAAATAATGTAAACCATAATTTTTAATTTGTATTGAATTGGATCAATTCAATTTGTTCGTTTTAGTTAATTTTTGTGCAATGCTGTGCCAAGCAATCAAATTGGAACATGTTAGTTCAAAACAATACGTGAAACAGAAATTTTTCTAATATATTATATAAAACAATAAGTAATATATATTAGCGAAACCAAGAAGCATCCAGCACCAGTGGTCTAGTGGTAGAATAGTACCCTGCCACGGTACAGACCCGGGTTCGATTCCCGGCTGGTGCAATGTTGTTTTTCCCTCTTTTTAAACAAGATCATTCATATCTTCACTACCAACCATTCAATGAATTGAGTTGAATTTTTTCATTATGTTATTATGTGCACACAAAAATTGTACTGATACTGACCTGAAAATGTTTATAGGATACTGGTAAAATCTGCTATAAAGATTAAAGAGCTACTTTGGTATCAAAATCGACTTCCATTTGATTCTTCTATTTTTATGTAGAAATTTAAGAGAAATATTTCTAATCTCTTACAAAGACATTTCCTATGTGGTACTATATTTGTGATAAAATAAATTATTTAATAATTTGACAAAAAAAAAAAAAAAAAGGCACCCTATACATTGATCCATGAGTGATTAGCTATCCCAATGATTCATATATTTGGCTCTGTCGACTCTACAACCAAAGAGGAGTTGAGGTTTCTTTGCTGATTTATCTACCTGAATGCTTAGAGACATATATTTTGCTCTCTGTTGCTTGCTTCCCTTGAGCATTCATTTTCCCTTGTTTTGTCTTGTCCAGTCGTCTTCGAGCAAATTCTTGAATCTTTCGATCATGCTCTTTGAGCATTTGTTCTACATTGTTTGATGGAACAAGTAATGGACCAGAGACATATATCTTGCTTCCTCTTGGTCCGCGACGATACTAGAGAGAGATATGAATAACAATGTTATGATCCTAACGTTATGAAAGGGTGCAGAGCTTGAAATAATTTGAAAAATCACTGAAATGCATAGAGTGGGAATGATTCTCAGTAGCTGAGACTTTTCAAACAGAACAAATTTGAGTAACTTACCAAACTTGCTTCTTTAGTATTGGATTTTCCACCATCTGCCTGAGGAGAATCTGCAGGCTTACGCGCCTGATTTTTTTTATCCTGTTTAGTTGTAGACTCCAATCCATTAAATGATCCATGAAACCCACCTATTTGTTTTACTTCTGGCTGTGATGTACTAGGTTTTCCCTGGCGATCCTCAGGCAATGAAGTTCTAGTTGCTACTAAACCAGATATTGTTGATAGGTTGGTTCTGGTTGATACCACATGAGGATAATCAAGATCCTTTCCACCCTTTGTCCATCCCATCCCATGGACCAACGGCCCTGAATGTGAAACTTTCTTACGTTGATGCTCCAAGAAATCTCTTCTCCCTTCTTTAGAAGCTTGATTTTGTTTAGAGGGATCACCCAGAAAACCAGAAACACTTTGCTGCTTGTGAGAGTTGAATATCTCAGTTCTGCTACTTGCATTGGAATAGCGCCTTTCCTGTTAATAGAGAGAAAATGTGATTGTGTTCAAAAGAAGTTAAAAAGGTAAAAAAAGAAACAAGAAACTAAAGAGAAAAAGAGCTAATAATGATAAGAAAAAAGAATTAGCATAATCTTTGTGTATGCATAAAATCTAAGATTACAATACAAAATATTGAAATCTGGAATACACTGGGATTACCTGCAGTAATGTTGCTAACTTTGAATTGGCATTAGATGCTGGAGCCACAGATTCTTGTGGTCCATTTCTACCAACTCCAGTCGCTCCTTGACTGAGAAAATTAATGAAGATGTTAACACCCTACATACCACTTCTTTATAGCAAGTAAATCTCCCATTGGAGCAACTAGAAGTATGAAACAACTAGAGACAAAAGTCAGCAACTTCATTATAAGTCTCCACAAAACAGAACCAACCAAAGCATAGATCAGAGCTAAAATGTTTTAATCCAGACAAGGAAAACTAGCAAAATAAAACACAAAAGGGTATTTCAGAAAACACATGAATCCATTCTCTTTTCAACACTTCCCTACCGCCTAATATAAGATTCTAGTGCTGTTCCTTGCACAATTATATATCTATGCAGAAATATGGCTGCAAATTCACTATTCCTCCGTCTTACCATGCCACATAACACAATATACTTCCTTCTAAAGATGGCTTGAAGCAAAATGCTAACTTTTCACACACAAAAATGTACAGAAAAATGTTTATTAATAATAAATGACAACCAACCAAAAAGATGTACCTTCTAGCTTCTTCATCCCGCATTTTAGCATCAATCTCTTTGCTGGGAGGATATTTGGGCAAACTTGAAGGATCACAAGCAAATGGTTTTGATCTGAAGAACTGTTTTTATTTTTTTATTTTATTTTATTTTTTTGACAGAGAGAGAGGGGGGAGGAGGGAGTCAATAATCAGCTAATAATCAAATCCCCACAGAATGGGGAATTGTATAAGTAATTCATTCAAACATCAGAAAGCAAATAGCAAATCAGTACTTATGAAAAAATGAGAAATTAAACGATAAAGAGGAGCATTTTCCTAAAGGATTACAGGTCATAATATCTCAGAGGCTAAGAAATTGAGAACTAATAGTGCAAAGCAAATTCTGCAGACAAGACCAGTAACAAACAAAAGGATGTACCAATAGTTCCATAAACATGTGCCTCTTAACCAACTCATCCCACACAATTTCATCAATTAAGAATAGAAACTAAAATGAATGTCATTGTGTGTAAATAATGTGACTGTCAAAACCAGTAACAAACAAAAGGATGTACCAACAGTTCCATAAACACGTGCCTCTTAACCAACTCATCCCACACAATTTCATCAATTAAGAATAGAAACTAAAATGAATGTCATTGTGTATGAATAATGTGACTGTCATGAAAATACGCAACTCGTTCTTCATATTACATGTTCATTTAATTCCAAATAACAATTTGCAAGTACCTTGTCCCTGAGAGCAAAAGCTGCAGTTCCACGATTGGCAGGATCCATGGAAAGCAAGGTCTCCATAAGTCCAACAGCAGGACCAGGTAAATCTTTAAATGTTTCTGTAACACATGGTCTATATGGTCTTTGAGGCTTGATTACAGATGAATGAGGTAACTTTAGTTTTATCCAATAATCCTCAGGGGGCGAACCACAGAGCTTAAAAATCTTATGCAATTGCTCAACCTACAAGACAAGATTTAAATTACGATAACATATTAAATGTTTTCTTAAGGTTTGTATCACTTCATGATATACAACATGTACACAAGCTTGCAGCCTAAACAGGAATACATTTAAAACCTCTTACAACAAAACCATCATTAAAACATATGTCAATGAGGCCTCAAAACAAGCATGGATGCCAATCAGGCTACCATGTGAACAGAAGTGGGTTCATTGTGAAATACATTTCTATTTACTGCATTTTGGAAGTTCAAAGCTCTCACTGTGGTATATCTCTTATGCTAAGAAATAAGAAAAATTGGTTGATCACAGAAGTCCTTATCTTCCATGTAAATAATTCTATGTATTTGATGAAATCCATTATCCAATACCCACCCCTTTTTTTTTCTTTATTTGTTTTACCACAGGTCCTATGCAGGAATCTATCAGTAAAAATTAATGTTTAGATTGGAACTCATTGCAGAATAACCATTACATGTCGTAAAAAAAATAGTATTATAACGAAGGTACCTCAGTTCTTCCAGGCAAAATAGGTTTGCCACAGTATAGTTCCCCAAGTATGCAACCGGTGCTCCATAAATCTACTGCAACTCCATAGCGAGAGGATCCAAGTAAAAGTTCTGGAGCTCTATACCAAAGGGTCACCACACGGCTTGTCAACTGGACACTACTTTGAGGATCAAAGAAACTTGCTAAGCCAAAATCCGCAATCTTCAAGATGCCATTTTCATCAACAAGAAGATTAGAACCCTTTATGTCACGATGCAGAACACCGTGACTATGGCAATGATCAAGTCCACTTAAAAGTTGCTGCATGTAGCATTTGATCTAAGAGAAAAATGAGCATAATGTAAGGATTCAAAACACATTGTTTTAGCCAAAGAAGGATTTCATCCATATGTATATCTGATTTAAAAGCATACAGAAGCCTGAGACAATTATTAAAATAAACCATGACAAGATTACCTGTGGTTCTGTGAACTTGATGCCAGGAAGTGACACAAGCCCAGTAAGATCATGTTCCATGTACTCAAAGACAAGGTACAAACTGGAAGATGTCTGAGATGTTATCAAGCCTTCCAATTTAATTATATTGGGATGATCCAGCCTACGCAAAATTTGAATTTCACGTGCCATAAATTTGACACTTTCTGCATCATTACTATCAAAGCGAACCCTTTTAATAGCAACAATTTTATCATTAGTGACATCACGAGCCTTGTAAACATTGCTGTAAGTTCCTTGGCCAATCTGCAAGAATAAGATGCTAGTCATACAAAACTTAAAAATAAAGAATGAGGAAATCAATATAAACAGTATGCACAGTCAGACATGCCAGAAAACAATCAGTCCCCCAACTCCAGAGAGTGGGATTTTACAAAGTGTTCACTCATCATTCATATGTATACATAATAACAATGAGCAATTGATGATACGCCTAGTACTTTGTGATATCATGCCGGCTGTGTTGTATGAATGATGCCTTTTTTCTCCACATATCCAAGAGTGTTTGCTTATAAAAAAAGGGAAAAAAATTTCGAGCAACAAAGTTGTAAATTAACATAATGAAAATCAAATCAAATTCACAATTGCTGCAGAACAAGCAAAAGAGATTTTATTTTTATCACATACTTTTTTTTCAACAACAATCTAGAGAGCATAAAATCATTATTTACAGAACTGACCACATATTGAAATAAGCATAAATTAGGCATCAAGCAAAAAAGGGAGCATACTCTATCTAACTTCTCAAATGTATTAGCACGTCGTGGCACCCATCCCTTGATAGCTTCCCCTGCTGCTGAGGCAAGCCAAGATGGCCATCCTGCTGCAACCTGCTCTGCTTCCAAACTGTTTGGCACTCTTCCCCAACCCAGATGACTAGAAACTGAAACATCACACTTTTCTACCTTCTTTTTCTCAATTAGAGGATAACTATTAACAGCAATCTCAAAATTCTCTACCTTCTTTTTCTCGATCTGACTCTCTATTTGCTTTTTTACAATCCGATCATCATATAACCTACTTGAGCCATTTGTTTTCTTATCAATCAGCATAACCTTCACATCTCCACTATCTGATTTAGACTTTGATCGAACCCCATCATCTCTTCTAGATGAATTAACATGAGCAACACGCCTATCTAATGAACCTTTACGTGAAATCCTCTCTTTTGGGCTTTCTTGCTCACTATCCTTAGAAGAAATGCAACCCATGTTGTTTCACTATAAAATTAAAAAAAAATTCAAAAATTCAAAAACAATCCAATCTATCTAATACTTCCTTCAAAATCAGAACATAACCTGAATCAGAACTCTACCTTCTGCTACCTCCATTAACATAAACCATCAACTTATTTCAATCAGTTTATAAATACCCAATTGATCAAATAATCCAAATCAAAGACCCTTGAATAAAACTTTTCAAAAAATTGACTCTAAAGACTAGAAATTCAAAGTCACCGCCCAATACCCAAGTTCCAAATACTCGTAATCTAACAATAATCAAAATGAAAAATGAAAAATACCCATTAGAAATCAATGGAAAGCAAGTACCTTGAAAACTTTACAGATTGAAATTGAGCAAAAAAGAAAGAGATGCAGAGAAAGGCAAGCCTCATTACCAGGAAAGAACGGGTATCTTTTTTGATTTGGTTAATTGACTGTTCAACGCGTATTATACAATACACATAACACTAACACGGATATTATATATAATAAATAAAATTATAAAGACGGCTTTAGCCGGCTGTGGTGCTTAGTCAAAAAGGATCGATCTTTACTGTTTCTATATAGTCTTAAAAGGAAAAAAATTTTGTCTTTCTAATTCTGTTTTACAGAAGGATAGAGAGAGAGACAGACAGACAGACAGACAGACAGAGAGACAGAGAGAGCTGAAGCGGCTAAAAGCCGGTTTAAGATTCAAAAGTAAAGTCAAGTTCTTGTTTTTATTTTATTATTATTTTTTTAATGCTACTTATAACGGATTATGATTTTGACACGTACTAGCTAGCTACTATGTTGTTTGCTTGCCCTTTACTTTTAAAATTTAAAAAAAAAAAAAAAAATCTAATTTTTAATATTTTCATGGTTAATATTAATTTAAATTTTCAATATAATACAAAAAATAAATCATATATATTATTTATATATATAGAAAAAAAATAAAAAAAATAAAAGAAAAATGTATTTTTTTTTCATAGTAAGTCAAATTATGAGAGATGATAGATTGGTTTCTATTTTCTCTTTTTTTTTTTCCTTCTAAATCAAAATTGTTATACTTTGTTAAGTGAATAATAGGAATTTTTTTATGAATTGTACTATACATCACGATTAGATTAAATAAAATATTTTATAAATTTGTTATTTAATTAAAACTAATTTTTCTGTTTTTATATCACACAATTAGATAAAATAAAATATTTCATAAATTTATTATATTTAATTAAAAAATTGAAAATTGAAAATAAATTTTTAACTTATCGATTGAAATTTTAAAATTACAAATCAAAATAATTTATATATTTTTATTGTGTAATTTTTTCACAAAGTAAAATTTTATTCTATTTGTATATTCAATTTTATTCTTAATATTATTTTTTAATTTTCTTTACATAAAAAATTTCTTCAATAACTCAACCATAATAATTTTAATCTAAATTTTTTTCTCTTCAAATATTTCTAATATAAAAAATAAAAATACATTTTTTTTTCTAATAAAAAAAGTGAGTAATTACTTATTTGCCAAGTAGATTAGTTTTTTGTGATTTTGTTTTTAATTTTACATTTTCTGCATCGCCATTGGCCAAACAAGAATGTTTCTTGTACACCCCACCAAGAAAGAGTCAAAACGGCACGCATAACAGTAATCGAATCTAACGGTCAATACCGAAGGGAAAACAAAAATAAAAATTTTGTGAAGAAATTAAGAAATTCAGAAAATGGATAAAGTATGTTTTATAGGGTAAAAATTATAATTTCAACTTGTAACTACTTGAGATAAATCTGGGTGATCATAAACTCTATTTTTAGAGTATTTTTGTTGTTAGTTTGTTAAATCATATGTATTTTGATTAAAGTTTTAAATAATGAATTTGTATTATTCTATTTGATAGTATTAAGTTGAAAAATAAACTTTTCAAAATTTCTTTTTTTATGCTTTTATTAAAAAAAATAACTTGAATTTTTTAATGGTTTATTATAAATATTAAATTTATTTTAAAGAAATTAATTTCTTTCAGTAACACATTTAAAATAATTTTTTTTTAACAAATATCAATTTTATTAAATCATTAATCCATTAAGTTTAATGTAAGACTTAATGGTATTGGAGTCATATTAAGATTGAAAAAGATATCGAATTTAAATTTTAAAAATATTTTTTTTAAATGAAATATTTCCTTATATGATCAACTTAAAATTTTAAATGAAGTGATCGAAACTTATTAACTTTTTTTTTTTTTAATTGAAATGAAAGTAGAAAAGACAAAAATTTGTTAGAGAAAAGCAAAACCAAAAAGAATTAGGGGGTGTTTGGTATCACTACGGTTTTCTATAATTTCAAAAAAAATATTAGAAAATATTTTTTAAAAAATTATTATTTTTTATTTCTTTCATGTTTATCTAGAAATATTTTAAAAACAAAAAATAAAAAATAAAAAATAAAAAAATAATAAAGTCAGATTTTTAAAATTTTGTTTTTATTTTTAAAAAATAGAAAATATAAAATTATACCGAATGAACCCTTGATTCATTAATTTCACTTTCAAACAAAAACAAAAGTGACAATATTTGTTACAATGGTCAAAATTAATTAAGAAATTAATTATGGAATGAGTATAATATAAATTAGGAGCTAATTAAGTATATAATTATTAAATATTTGATCTAAAGCAAAATAAATAAATCCAAAAACATTCTTCTAATGCTAAATGCTTATATCCATGGCTTAATTTCACCTAACTTTTTCTCCCCACAAATGGATACAAATTAATATGGGCGGTGGAAAGTTGAACTTAGCCCATCATTAATTATTATATTTTCATAAATAATCATCATAAAATCTTTTGAATGCTTACATAGTTTGGTAATGGTCATCCATTAAGGTTAATGGAAAGGATTAAACTAAGGTTTTTATTTTTTTTTTATTTTTTTTTTCTAATTCATAGGTATCCCACGCCTTTAGTATGAGATTAATCGTGTTCTAGATTTAGTCACAGTTAAAAATCTTCACCTCTCTCAAATAATATGTTCAGCAATGATCGAATTTGAAACTCTTCCTATAAATTCAGCATGTGTTTTCAACTGAGCCAAACTCTTTTGATTTTTAAACAAATCTTTTATCTTCAATATCATTAAACAAAAATTATCCTAAGAATATTCTAAAATAAATCTTATTGGGTTGGAATCCCACCTGAATGAGATATGTTTAATTAAAAAAAAAAAAATTGTTTGGTAATCAATCAAAAAATCCTTCTAATTTTGGTTAAAAATTCTAAATGATGAATTTATATACATATGGAGCCATGTATTATATTAATATATCCATTTTAATAATTTTGAATTAAGTTGTGTTTTGCTTTACACTACAATTAAATTAAATAGTTGATGAATGAGCTTGATAGAAAAAAGTAAATAATTGATTTGATAATGGCTAGAATTTTTAAAAATTATTTGTATTTTTTTTTTTAATTATGTAACAATAAATTGGCAATTGCTTCTTCCTTAAATTAATACTTGAAAAATGGTCATTGATCCATGCAAGTCAACAAAAACAAAATCATAAATAGTTTTTTCTTTTCTCTTTTACACGAAATGATCTATCTAGTTAATTGACTATAATTTATTTAAAAAAAAAAAAAAAAGTTAATTGACTATAATTAAATATAATTATAAACTTTTTTTCTTTGTTTTACAAGAAATGTTAAGTACTAAATTAATGTTAATTAGTATTTTAATTCAACAAACAAATGATAAAAAGAATATTCTTTTTAAATATATGAATGGAATTTTAGAATCTTATTACTTATCATTATGATAAATAAAAAAAAAATTATTAATCTAGTAAAAATTATTAAAAAAGATTATCACTTATATAATAAATTGCCGTATTTGATCCATTTTCTTTTGAACATATCCAAAGAATTTCGCCTACAATAATATGAAAAATGTGGTCGTTCATTGGCATTGGCTTGTTTGATAAAATCCAAATTTGCAGACAATAAAATAGTAAATATAAGACCAAATTTAAGATTAATTAATTAATTAATATATATATATATATATATATATATATATATATATATATATATATATATATATATATATATATATCAGCCTGCATTATACGTATATTTAATATTTTTACTTGTTCAAAATAAAATTAGTTTTGCATTGAGACAACTTTGTTGTTTATGAAACAATACAAAGAGACCTAACAAATTAACTAACTGATTTCATGAAAAATTCTTACATTTATTAAATGGTATAAATTTATCTTATATACCAAACTAATTAGTAATATGATATTTTAATCAATATTACTCTTATGTCTATTTTTTACTCAGTGAAAAGATACTGATACTCTTTTTTACTTCATATATTCTTATCTCATTAAATTGATATATACACATAGTATACGGAACTTAACGTTTATTACATAATTAATCAGCTAATCCTAATAATATATATTTAAATAGTTAATCATCTAATTTTATATATATTCTACATAACATATCTCACAAAACTAATACAACCTTAATAAAAAAAATAAAAAAAAATTATGACATGAATAATTAAAAAATAAAAGGAAATGCACACAAAAGTTAGAAAGGTATAATCTTTTTACCAATTTATCAACTCCAATTTCTTAAGATTGAAGTCTTTATCAATTATCAAGTCTAAACTTACATTTTTCACATTTTTTTATTTGCATGACTAAATTTGTCTTTTACCATAACTTTCAACTTAAGAATTCAAAAGTATTGATTCCATTACTAATTTGTAATTATAGCATTTGTTTTTGTTGAGGACATTATATTGTGGACACTAAAAGAAGGATTCTCAAAATTCTTTATCTTTTTGTACCTTTATTATTAGAATATAAATGTTACTATAATAAAAAAAAAAATCTCTTATTGTGTCAATAACTTTAAAAAATTTAGTAAAAATACAATGACTAAATTTTAAAATCTTCAATACTAAGTAAATTTTTTTTTTTTTTTTAGTTTGTACAAGGAATAAATTATCGAAATTTATCAATTTTAAGAATAAAATATTTAATTCAAAAAGAAGAAGAAAAATAAAATTTGTCTTGTAACATAATTCAATAACAAGGATTTATAGGGATGGTAATTCGTACCTTATTCATGGGTATCATCTAAACCCTACCTAGTCAAAACAAATAATACTTAAATTAATTGGGTAATGAGTACGAGTAAATTCATACCTGAAAAAATAGCATTGAATTTGAATAGGGTACGAATAGTGCAGTACCCTACTTATACCCTATCCAAACAATCAGATTTTACTCATATTCGAACTTACTCATACCCATGCCTTATATATATAGACACACATAAATACACAAATCAATATAAATAATATTTGGGTTAGAATTGCCTATACTAACTTATGATATTATAGTATTATATGACCCATTGAAATTTTTAAAATAAGTATAAACTTATAAATAAATAAGAATTATATGAATAAGAAAAACAAAGCGCTTCTTTGTCACACTAAGAAAAATATAATATAATATTTATTATTTATATATATATATTCTTCACTTTATTAATGTGTTCGTCTAATTTTCAAATAGATAGTTCAATATCATTAGTTATAAATGGTTATGTCACTATTTATGATGATAATGATGATGAATGTGTTGAATACTTAAGTATAAGAATTTTCTTATTTAATTTTTATCTATAATATAAATATTTGTTCAATTACTAATTTATATATATATATATTCCATCGTATGCTTTCAATAACTTGTACTATTAACTATTTTTAATATTTTTCTTTTAAATTAAATGCACAATATTAGAAGTTATATAATTGAACTTATTAATTATGATGTATCTAATATATTGCAAGTGGATAATTGGACAACTTTTAAATTATTCAATTTTTTTAATATTTTTTATTTTAATTTTTTAATATATGATCTTTTTAAATATAATATGTATTGATTTATAGTAATTATATACTTATATTTAAATTTATACAGATATTCAAAAATAATTTAGTAACTATTCAGATAATGGGTTACCGAAACTCTATGGATATGAAGACGAATTTAAAATTTATTATTTAAATGAGCATAAATACAGATATGAATAAATATGTACTTCTTTAAATATAGATAAGCGTATTATATTACTCTATTCATTGCCATCCCAAAGATTTATATTGTGTAGTGCGAACAAATCTTATTTATTTTTTTTTCCTTTCTTGAAAGAAATAAAATAGCTAATAAATAAAATATTTTTAAAGGCCAAAGCATAGATTAAAAAGAAGAACAAGAAAAGACTAAAAATGTTATTATCACTGTTTTTTTCACACAAATATAATTTATATTAAAAATATGTTATAATTACCATACTCATATTGCTGTTGCCACACCAAAAATTCCCAATTCTTAGCCGGAGCAATGGAGCGTGGGTAACCTTTTTTTGGAGCGGTAACAGTGGTTTCTTGCTGTACCAATAAGCAGACAAAACCAAAGAGTATCGCGCCAAACCCAACTGCAACAAGCACACATCTCAATAAACCCGCCAATTTGTCCTCGCGATTCCATCGCTGATCGCCCCAAATTCCAGATCAGATTTGCTCTATACCCACATTGAAACTCTCAATCTCATGCAAATCCCAATGCTAGAAATTGATTTATAAAGCTAATTCATTTTTATTGCTTTATCAAGATCAGAAACAGAGTCTGTGTAACAGTCCATTAAAAGGGGTTAGTTAATTTTTCTTCTTCATATTAGTTCTCATCTGGGTTTTCTCTGTTCATATTGTTTTTTCCTGGAGAAATTTTCATATGGGTTTTGAGTTTCTAGGTGTATTAATCAATCTTGAGGCTTTTTAAGGTTTAATTTCTTCATGGATTTTTGCTGTTTTGGGGTTTTGTGGATTAATTAAGTTCTAATTGAGATTCGAATTCGTAATCTTCGAGACGAATTTAGTATCATTGAGCTGTTTAGGTGTTTTGGGGTTTGCCCATCTCTTGTTTAATGGCTTCTTCTATGTTTTGTATGATCTGCATTCTACATTCTACAGTTGCAATAACTTGTGGGTCATCAATTATGTTCTATCTTAAAGAGATCTCTGTTCTTGGTCATGGTCTAGAAACAGCTCAAAAGCTTTTAGGGTCAACCCCACATGACCAATTACTGATTCAAATCTCCAATTCCTTTGCGGGTTTGCTTCTATTTGTAATTGGGTTTTTAGTGTTCATGGTGGCATTTGTGAAAGACACAAAATTTCAGAGCTTTTTTGCTAAAGGGTGTGTTCTTCTCCATGTAACAATGGCTCTTTGGAGATTTTACTTTGAAAGGAGGCTTGAGGATTTGGCTTGGCATTGGCCAAAGCAGGTGATTGGAGATCTTTTGCTTGCACTTTCTTGGGTTTTCTTTCTTGTGTATACTTGGAGGGAAAAGTATGATTAATCTCAAGAAAATATTGCATTTTGTGCAATTTAGGGGATGGCATTGATGAATGTAATTGTGAATCACAGTTTTTGAATGTAAAAATGGGATGGAATTGATGAAGAATTTGTTCAATTTTTTGTAAGAAGCATCATGATCTCCTTGTGGAATTTTTGCTGATTACTACTAATGGATCACTGCTTTTGATCTTGACCTAAAATTTTTGGGGATTTCCTGTTTACATTTTTTTTTTTTTGGAGTACCTAATTTTAATTTGTTGATTTTTATATTTGAAGCCAAGAAAAAAAGAGCTAAAGCTCATATGAGCTTTAACATTAGTTATTAGCTGACATGAAAATAGAAAGGAAATAAAAATCTATAATTTTTTATATTTACATTATGTTTGGAAATTTTCTTAGGGAGGAAAGAAAATAAAGAGGGAAAATAAATTTTATTTTTCCTCATTATTTTCCTCTCACTTGTTTGGATGAGTGGAAAATAAAGAAAGAAAAATAAAGTTATTTTCCTTCCTCTTTTTTTTTAGTCTTTATTTCCATTTTCCTTTCAAAATGAAGAGAAAATATAGAATGGAAAATAAAGTTTATTTTCCTTCCTCTCTTTATTTTTTTCTCTTTCCAAACAAGGGAAAGTTACTTTTCTCTTTTATTTTATTTTCTTCCTTATTTTCCTTCTTTCCAAACATAGAGTTAATGTACTAAAAAAAATTATATAAGATCAGTTTTCAATCTCAATCAAATTATATTTGAATATCTAAAATGAAATTACCATGACAGTAGGATACCTTACATCACCGCGTTATTTGCAGCGTTTGGTTCACTTATCATGGCGCACTTTGTCTAGTAAAGGCTTTGATTAATTGTTGGTGGACGAGGAAAAATATGTTCAGTAAAGACTTTGGAGATTCAATTTTGTCTTTTATCATTTTGCTTTTTATGTGTTTATTGAGTCACAAAATCTTTGATGGTGATCGATTTTTCCTTAGACTTTGACCGTTCTGTGGTAAAAGAGGGAGACTCCATTAGATTTCCTCTGCTAAGGTTATTTTGTTGCAAAGAAAGATGGAGGCTCAAACTCATCAGTATTTATTTTTTTCGTTTGGCTCAGTAGCTTTGTTCTTAGTGATGCTTTGTCACTTGCCGGCGTTGATGCAGTATATGGTGATGAAGACGGTGGCTTCTAGAAGATAGTCTAGCACCAAGGACAATAGTGGTATAAGAATTTTTGTTCAGATTTTAAGCATGGTTGTTGTTTAGGCTTGAAGTCTAATGCTAAATAACCCTATATTGGTTTTTTTTTTTTTTTTTTTTTGTATTTCTTTAGGCCTTACTTGTTAGTGGTTTTCAAATCTTGTATTGAATTTAAGTTTTCTATCTGATTAATGTTAGTATATTTTCTTTGAAAAAAAAAAAAAGAAAAAGAAAATGAAGAAGAAGAAGAAAGATACCTTACATTATTTATTGCAAAATTGAAGGTACATGTTGCCATTAGTTGTTTTTGTGCATTTATTAATGGTTTACCAATTACTCAATTGTCATAAAGTCTTACAACTTCTAGAAATAAATTCAAAGCTTTAAGTCTTTGGCTGATTGAAGTTGCTGGAGCTACTAGTGATATTGAGATGTGGTGTTGCCATTAAATACAATTTCATAGATTTGTGGTTTTTTTTTTTTAAATGATGTTATTATTATTGCTAGCAAGAACAAGTAGGGAAAAAAAAAAAAAAAGAAAGGGATGTAAATAATGCATCATTAAATATTACTAAATATTGCATTCGTTTCAAAATATTAAATATTTTAGAGAATTACATAAAAATTAAAAAAATATTAAATAGCTTTAATTTTAATTAAAATTGACTAATATACTCTAATTTTACTATCATTAAAACTTATTTTTTTTTTCTTTCACCAAAACTCTATTAATAGTGATGAAGGTAAAATTAGAAAGAAAGTAATAAATACTATCTAGAACTCCTAAAATGATAATTAATTTGAAACAAAAAAAAATATAAAACAACTATTCCCTTCGTTTTACAATAACTATCATTTTAGAATGATGCACACATATTAAGGAAGCTATTAAATAGCTTTAATTTTAATTAATATGAATAAATATACCCTTATTTTCTCTCACCAAATAAAAAAACATATGAAATATTAAAATTTAGATGAGAATAAAGTTAGAAAAAAGCTAATAAATATTGCATTGAATTCTTAAAATGACAAATAATTTAAAATAATTTTTTTTTTAAAACGAGAGTTATTGTGAAACAGTTGGAGTATTAATTTATTTATTATTATTATTATTATTTTTTTTTTTTTTTTTTGCCAAATATTAGTTTAGTTTTTTTTTTTTTTTTTTTTTTTTTAAGGCATATTGATTTTGATATCTGAATGATTGGTTCACACTCCTCATAGCTTTAAATCAGTATTTATGTTGACTTTACCCACCTTCTCACACAAAATTATTCTATCTAACTAACTTCTGAATGGTCAATTCGCACTAATTATACCATATTTGACATTGTTGTTTGGGTGGCATAAATATTTTAAAAAATATTTTATTAAAAATATTTATCATAGACCATTAAAATTTGCTTTTTAATATAAATTTCACATATTTTAATTATATAAATATTTAATAAAAAATTTAAAACAGTTAAATAATATCCCAAAATTATTTTTTTTAATAACATTTAAAATAATATTTTTTTAAAAAAAATAATCTTAACCTCAAATTTACCTGCTTTATACTCAGAATAGTGACATACATTCTGAAAGAAAGTTGGTGGCAGGATTGAGATCCTCCCTTGTTTTTAATAAATATGATATATTATGTTCCAGCCATTAGATCAATGGTTAAAGAGTTTATTGTCCAATATATGTAGCTACTTTTTTTTTTTTATAAAATTACAATAGAATTTTATTTGTAATTGAGTCAAGTATTTTTTTTTTTTAGGATTGGAAAAGAGGAGAACTTAATGTGGGTGAAATTTGAACCTGATATAATTTTTAAAGTAGTATCACCTTATCATTAGTTTAAGATATCAGTTTAATTAAGTCAAGAATTTTTTAAAAGCTTATACATATACAAAAATAAATTCTCACTTTGGATAACTTGACAACAAACGTATTCTTAATTCTCAATCTATACATTTAAAAATGACTTCTAATGTATTAATATATTCTCAACAATTGAACTCTTATTTTTTTTTTTTTTTTTTGAAGAAAAAGTGCATACTATATTAATTATGAATCAATTGAACATCTCTGACATGAATATTAAGAGCATAAATAGGTAAGGTGTCTAACCACATTACAGATCTAACAGTAAATCTAGCATTGCGTGCTAATACATGGGCAACCTGATTAGCATATCGACGAACATGAAAGAGGACCATATCAAAAGAAAGTAAATGGATAATATCTTTAATAATAAAATCCAACTGAGTCCTACCAGTTTGACCATTATGAATTCGTTTCACCAGTGACAAACAATCCACTTCCACTACAGAAACAATCCACCCATGCTGTCTCACCCATATCAATGCATCACGCAGCGCCACAGCCTCCATACATTCCGGTTTAGCAAAACAACTCAGTGGAGCAGACATGGCAGCCACAACATCGCCTTGATGAGCACGAATCACCGCCCCAACCGCAACTTTCTGATTATCAAAATCGAGAGCCGCATCCACATTTAATTTAAGTTCCCCAAGGCGAGGTGCACACCAATTACATGCACCCCCATCCAGGCATTCAGACTGTGAGAGCAGTGTACCCGAAGAACTCGGCAAAACTTGCCAAAATTGGAATAAATGAGTGATAGCATTCCGGGCAACCAGATACGATGGGCAGTAGTCATCCTCCCAAACCTTGCGATTCCTAGTCCACCAAATGGAGTCAATAATTGCAACAAAGATGGCTCTCTTATCTATAGACAAGAATTGAAACACCTCATACAATCATTCCCTTACCGTAAAACCATATACTGGTAATGGAGGAAGAGAAAGTGATGAAACTTGCCAACATGCCCTACTAAAAGTACAAGAAAACATCAAATGCAGGTCAGTTTCATCCTCCAAACCACACATAGGCCACAGTGAACTAATAGGCACATGTCTGGAAATCAAATTTACCCGAGTTGGTAGGTAACCTGAAGCCAACTTCCACAGGGTAAACAGCTGTCTAACAGGAACATTAACCATCCATAAGTCCTTCCAAAAAGGAGTGAATAAGCTACTAGAACTGGCTCGAGCATTAACCTCTGCCATTGCTAGC
>CATKHJ010322354.1:0-10092 GCA_949750685.1 Vernicia montana
AATAGGAAGCACCCAAGGTCGTATTTTGTCAAGGAATTACAAATGGATTTTATTTGTTTCGGATCAAAGTAAATTTAAATGTAAAAATATTTTTGTTTGATTTTTGAAAGGAATTAATTTTAAAACAGAAAATTAAATAATACGAATGCAGATTTTTAATGCAATAGATGAAAAATGTCTAGGGTATGTAATCCACTTATCAATCATTTATATTTATAAATAAATTCAATTGATTATACTTAAAAGAATCATTTTTTAATAATTCTAAGAATAAAAATCAGTCTATTAGCAATTGCATTTATAGAAATAAATTTATCAAATTATATATTAAAAACCAAATTTTAATCTTAAAACTTATACTCTAATTCATTTTAAGACCTTAAAAGAATGAAATCTGGAAATAAATTTCAACTCTCATTCCTTCGTTCATAACCTAAGTTAAAAAAAAATGGTAGTTAAACATTTGTCTATAATCGATTAATCAATTCAACTAAGAAAAAATAAATATAATCAAAAAGAATTTTATTCAATATTCATATCATGATAACTTCATACAAATCTCTAGACAAAGATAAATTTAGTTCATGGGAAAATAAAGAATAATTTCTATATCATTAATATCAAAATAATACATTGAATTAATATTATCAATCTAATAATTAAAAAATAAAAATAATAGGAAAATAAACTTACAATTCAATTTAGTGTTCAAATCCAATCTCTTGGTATTTGCACAATAAAATATCGAAAGAACCGAATACAATCTTTATTCAAGGAATGACTGATGAAAATAAAAAATTTAAATGAAAAGTGTTTGAATTTAAAAGTGGAATGAAATAGCAAAAAAGTCTATCGTAAAAAATTATGCAAAACTCTCATGCGAAAACTCTCCCTACTCTCAAAAAAAAAAAAAAAAAAAAAAATTGTCTCTCCGCTCATATATATATATATATATATATATTTTAATATCTTTGTTAATCACGGACGCCCGCAATTGAAGCAGGAATTGATGAATTCAATTCCTGCAACTTTTTTTTTGACTTTTTATTTATTTATTATTTTATTTTATTTAAAATGGTGGATCCCACTATTATAATATTAATATATTTTATTTTTCTTTTAAAAAAGTAAAACACATTTTTTTTAAGTTTTTATTTTATTTTATAAAGAAGTGGGTCCCACTATTTTTATTATAATTCTATACTTATGGGCTACTCCTTCATTCCATGGTCCACTTTTACTTCAAATTCTTCCATTTCTTTATTTTATTTATTAAGCTAAACAAGACTAACAAACATATTAAAATACCACAATTAAATATAAAATAAATATTAAATTAACATTAAAAACATAACTTAAATATAATAAAATTACGACAAAATAGTCCTCAACCCAGAAACGTCTAAATCCTCACTTAGATGTCAATCTGATTTCCTTTTCTATCCTCGTTCATTTTAAAGTCAATCGCATCCTTCACCTAGAAATGTATAAATAGTGACATCCCCCTAATTCCTTTTTTTCCACCCCATTTATCCAAAATTCATCCAAATTCTTCACCCAAAAAATGTCTAGAAATGATCATCTAGACATCTCTCTAGTTTCTACCCCTACCTTTTTATCCAAGTCAGCCCCATCCTTCACCTAGCCACTAGCTTAGATATCCCTCTGATTCCTTTTCCCGCTTTCATTTTTCAGTCAGTTTCCACCCATAAATGCCTAGAGATGATCACCTAGACATCCCTATGGTCCATTCTCCCGTTTGTTTATCAAAGTCAGTCACATTCTCCACCCATAAATGTTTAGGAACTATTGCTTAAACATCCCTGTGGTTCCTTTTATCATCTTCCTTTTCAACCATATCTCTCACCCAAACATGTCCAACCATTGACCTAGACATTACTTTGGTTCCTTGTACCATCTCTTTCCTGAGTTCACTGTCATCAGAATCGCCTTACAGACAAGAAAATTTTGATGAGGGGGCAGCTATGAATCTTTAATTTTGCACTCTCATGATGCGGCCGCAGCTTGACACTTGCTAAATTTAGTGTGTTACACAGAGCCAGTACGGCGGTTTCACTAGCCGGTTAGCGGGCAGGGGTCAAGGGGGTAGCACCCTTTGAGCAAAAATGGGCTTTCAGACATAATACTATAAGGATATTCCTGATAGTATTTTTCAGAAAATTGACCAAATCTTTTAAAAAAATTTACTGTCAAACTGTCCGATAGTTAATTTCGGATCCATCGCCACTAACCAGTGATTTTTTTAGAATCTTAAAAGCTCCCAAAATTGATCTGGAAGCCTCAAAACTAATCGGAAGATTTAAAACTTGAAAATCAAGGTTGCCATATGGACATCTGTTGGGAAAGCCTACGGATCAGCCACTTGACTGCTCGGATTCGCCGATGGTAATGGCAGCGGACGCACTAGAATGTCTGCGACCGCAGCCGTCTCCCTCGCGTGTTCGTAATGATGCGCTAACACATGTCAGCGCTGACACACGTCAGTGCTGACACGCGTCAGTGTTGACACACTTCAGTATTGATGCGCTGACACGCGTCAGTGGCCGCCAAATTCGCTAGCTTGTCTGGCAGAGCCGCTAGCCTCTATAGTGGCCGCTCCATTTTGAATCTGTGCATCCGCACAAAAGGCTGGCGGATCTGCCACCTTTCCTGGCGAATGGTCCCCTCCTGTGCTTTGAAATTTCATTTTTACCCATTTTCAGCCCGATTTTTAGCCCTTTTGACCCCATCCTTTTGTTCTTTTCACTTTTTCTTTTCCTAAAATACCTTCACCTCACTTTGCCTATAAATAGGCCGCTTTCCTCACTATTTAAAACACACCTTGAGTATTTTGTAGATGGTTATCCACTTGCTCTCTCTCTCTCTCTCTCTCTAATTAGTCTTCCATACTCTTTTTGAGTAGTCTCAATTTTTAGTTAATCTCTCTTTGATTTTAACTAAAAATTAAGTAATTAATTAGTTAATTAATTTCAAATATTAATTAAAAAAATTAGTAATTAAAAGTCTCCTTTCTCTTTGATTGAAAACTAACTAGGATTATTCCTCCTTGAATTAATTCTAAATTAATTTATCAAATCCATTCTTCTTGAGTAGGATCCTCAATTTTCAAGATCCGTAAAATAGAACTCTGGTCCGGAAAAACACTCAGCTCCACTCAAAATCTCCTAAGATAAGGTAGATCATCTTCTCTCACCAACTCCAAAACCCTCCAAATCAAATCAATCCCTAAACCCCTTCGCCTCATAGTGGAATGAACTACGTGGATTTTGATCTCCATCCAATGGGGTACGTAGGCACGCTTGGAATTTAACTCCAAGCCTCAAATGCAATTCTCCATTAATCCCTTTCCCCTTTTATTTCCAATGTAAATATCAATTTATGTTTTCTTGTAAGTTAATTAATGTAATTAGTTAATTTAATTATTTTGGAGTAAAGGAGTGATCATGTGATTTTCCTAGTACCCTTAGGGGCTAGAGAAAATACTTTCCTTTATTTGTGGATGTTTAATTACTTGTTCTTTATTTTTCATACATCCATAATTATGCTATGATCATAAATCGCCATTAACATTTATCATCCATGAAATCAAATTTTCAAGTCAAATTAAACTCAGGAGCCAAATTTAGATTATTTAGAACCGAAAACCTAGTCACCGAGCTCAACCTGGTTTGAAGGCTAGTGATTTTATCCTTGGGAAAATTAATCAGAAATTAATAAATTGGAGTCAATTCAATTTTGGAGTTTTCCTTAATTTTTTCATTTAAAATAAATTAGGGTGGCGACTCCCGAATCCTTTTTTAAAAATCAAATCAATTAACTAAACAAAGCGATAGCCATTTCCAATCGTGAGATTAGACCCGAAAGAGTATTTCTGATTCCTTAGCTGACCAAACCAAGGTGCTCGGGCGAGTCTTCACATCGGGTTATCAGATAAAGGAATTAAATCTACTCCTTGGTTTCTTGATTCAGCCGCTTTTAACCATATGACTAACCAAAAACATGCATTTGTTGATCTGAAACCTTGTTCTTTAAATCAATCTGTTACCACTGCCAATAGAAGAAAAACTACCAATTCTAGGAGTTGGTACTATTTGTTTGCCAAATAAATCTTCCTAATCCTTTTGCCTACCTAATACCTTTTATGTTCCTCGATTAATTGCCAATTTAATTTATGTTGGCCAGTTAATTGATCACAATTGTTTGGTTAAATTTTCATCTCATGGTTGTGATGTGCAGGACCTTCAAATAGGGGCAAGTAATCATGAAGGGGCATAAACATGGACGTTTATTTCATCTTGATCTCGATCAGCAAAAGAGTCCTCTATTGTGTCTTATTGTCTCATCATTTGCATTTGTTTCACATGACAAAAATACTTGGGATCTTTGGTATCTTCGTCTTGGTCACCCATATGCTAGTAGGTTAGAGTTTATATTCAAATCCCAGTTACTCTCGGATAAGTTGAATGTTAAGAATAATGATTTTAAAAATTGTCAAACTTGTGTTCTTGGCAAATTTTCTAAATTGCCTTTTGTTTCTAGTATTACAAAAGTTGACGCACCTTTTGATCCTATACATTATGATTTATGGGGACCTTCACCCATTTTATTTAGACTTGGTTATAAATATTTTGTTCTATTTATTGATCAATTTACGTGTTTTACTTGGGTATATTTCTTGCATGCTAAATCATAACTAGCAAACATAGCCAAAATTTTTGTTAATATGATTGAAACACAATTTGGAAAGACAACCAAAATTTTTCGTTCAGATTTTGGAGAGTTTTGTGTGTCAGAACTTGTTCAATTCTTCAATGAAAAAGGCATTTTAACTCAACAATCATATCCTGGGACTCCAGAATAAAATGGGGTGTTGGAACGCAAAAATTGTTATGTTGTGGAAATTGCTCGAACTCTTTTACTCAAATCTTGTGTTCCACCTTAGTTTTTAGTAGAAGTTGTTTATACAACTGTCCATCTTATTAACAGGCAAACTACTACTATACTTGGTAATCAATATCCATACTTTACTCTCTTTCATAAATTACCAAATTACATGTATCTTCGTGTTTTGGGTTGTGTCTGTTTTGTGTTGCTTCCATCACATGAACGACATAAATTGACTGCAAAAGCTACCAAATGTGTTTTTATTGGTTATAGTGATAAATAAAAAGGTTATGTTTGTTATGATCCATAACATCAACGAATAAGTGTGTCTCGCAATGTCATTTTTTTTTTGAAAATATGTATTTTTATGTCTCATCTCAAAGTTCTTCAGTTCCTAGCTCTTCCATTTCCTTTTTATACAATTTTTTTTATTCTTCAATTTCTAGTCCACTCAGTGATGCTCATGCAACATCTATCATGCGACTTCTTGATCATGAGCTTGAAGGTCCTACCTCCACCATCTCCAGGGATGCACCACCACCAATTTTTCCACCTTTGAAAAGATCCACTCGTGTCAACTTTGGTAAACCACCTGATAGATTAACTCTTTTTACTACCCTCAATTTTGTCCAAATTCCTTTTACCTATAAACATGTAATAGAACAAACATGTTGGAAAAAGGCCATAGAAGAGGAACTTGAGGCATTGATGGAGAATCATACTTGGGATTTAGTTCCACGGCCATCTAATACTTTTGTCATAGGGAGCAAATGGGTATACACTATTAAGGTCAGATCTAATGGTACTCTAGATCGCTACAAAACCCATTTGGTAGCTTAAGGCTAAACAAGAATATGAGATTGATTATGAAGAAACATTTATTCCAGTTGCTAAACTGACCATGGTCTGAACTCTTCTCGTTATTGCATCATGTAAACTATGGCCATTATTCTAGTTAGATGTGAAAAATGCTTTCCTTCATGGTCATTTGAAGGAAACCATTTATATGGAGTGCCCTCCTAGTTATTCTCTTGGTGATCCTAATATGGTTTGTAAACTTAACAAATCTCTTTATGGTCTCAAACAGGCACCTCGAGCATGGTTTGAAAAATTCTAGTCTACTATTTGTTCAGTTGATTTTCAACAAAGTTCTAATGATCACTCTCTTTTCACTCACCATTCTCCTCATGGTATTGTTATTTTGGTTTTTTATGTGGATGATATGGTCCTTACAATGATTGACAAGGAGTTATTGAGTTTAAGAAGTTTCCTCATGATTCCTTTCATATGAAAGATCTTGGAACTTTCATTTATTTTTTGGGTTTGGAAGTATCCTACTCCATTCAAGGCTTATTTCTTACACAACGCAAATACATTGAAGATTTGATCAAGTTAGCCAATTTAACTGATGATATAATTTGTTTGACTTCCATGGAACAAAATTTAAAGTTGAAACATGATGATGGTGCATCTATCTCATATCCTACTTTGTATCGATGTCTAGTGGGAAGTATTATTTATCTTACTATTACCCGTCCTGATATTTCTTTTGCAGTTCATGTTGTAAGTCAATTTATTTCTCAACCTAGGTGTCATAATCTCAGCACTTCATCGGATAATTCACTATCTCAAAAGTACTTGTGATCATGGGTTATATTTCCCCTTCAACACATCTCTCACTCTAATTGCATTTTCTAATGCAGATTATGCTGGGTGTGTTGACACTTAGAGTTCTACTTTAGGAAGGTGTGTCTTTTGAGGTGCTTCTCCTATCTCTTGGAAGTGTAAGAAGCAGGAACGGGTCTCCAAATCCTCTACCGAGGCTGAGTATCGCTATATGTCCTCTGTTAGTTTTGAAGTTGTATGGCTTTGACGACTTCTTAGTAAACTCAATGTTACTTATTCTGAACCAATCCCTCTCTTTGGAGATAACACTAGTGCTATTAGCATTGCTACTAATCATGTTCATCATGAGTGAACTAAACACATTGAGGTTGATTACCATTACATCCGTGAATTAGTTCATGATAAAGTTCTTTGTGTTGTTCATGTCTTATCTCATGATCAGGTTGTTGACTTATACACTAAGCCCATGTCTTTTGCACACCATGAGTATCTTGTGAGCAAATTGATGCTTGTTGACAACTACCATCAATTTGAGGGAGGATATCAAATAGAGAAGATATTGCCTAAAACAAAGGAAGAAAATCTCACCTAACATCACAAGATTTTCATTGTGTATTTCTTGTTTTATGTATTTCCTATTTTATTTTTCCTTGATTAGCTAGGTTTACCATGTATAGATATAAGTCATTGTATATATATAGAGGTTTGTAAACTTTAGTCACATATATAGAAAATACGTTTTCATTCTTCTCTTATAAACATTATTATGGTATCAGAGTTTTATTCCCAAACGGGCTGAAACTGAAGAAGAGATACCAGCCGGTCCATTTGTGAGCATGTGTCAACCGACCTGTTGTTGTTGGACCACAGGCCAAGTCCAGTTGCACTTAAGGGGATGTGTTAGAAAAAAGTATCCCACATCGAATAATGACAAAATATGTAAAGGACTTATAAGTGAATAGGTGTTAGACTTAGCATAAGCTAATTGGTTTTATGCAAGTGGGTTCCAACATTTACCTACTTATAAGCTCACTGTGTACGAGCCCATGTACTTTAATACTAGTAGGCCCAAGGAACCATGGACAAGCCACCTCACGCTTCATCCCAAGAATCATCCAAGGCAGTAAGTACCTCACCCCGACAGTACTTCATCTTGCCATTAGACGAGCTCGCTAAGCTTACAAGAAGAGTTCACCTCGCACCTTCTTTAAATCTTCTTATATACGTAATCTCTGACACCTCTAAAAGATGGGATTCAAATCAAATTAGAACAAAATTCATAGTCGACAATTGACTGCACAGGCACGTTATCCCACTATTCATATGCAATTTGACCTTACCAAGACTACTCAATAAAAAGAGACTACGTCGCTCACTCACTCTAATCCCCAAGGAAAGAAGGCAACTTAAATACAAGCCTAAAAGGGAGGAGGCAGACCATTCAGAGCCAAAGCCATGCAACAAATAGGGAAAGCAGTGGTAATAACTTTCTTTACCCACTCAAATTCCCCAAGCCTTAACTTCATAAGATGTAGTAACTGACTTAAGAATCGAAGGGTCCGCATCAACCACAAGCTTGGCCCTTTAATGCTTGTTTCTCTCCATTTCCTTTCTCATGTTGGCCACATGCCTAACGACAGAGTAACCCATCTCCTAATTGCTCAGATTTAGCACATCCAGCTCCAAGTTCTAGTGATGCGTGGCCTTAGGGCCCATACCGCTAAGAAAAACTTATCATTTACCATATTTTAGGAGTGTTTGTTTAGGGGTGTTGGGATTGGGGAGCCCACTTAATTTGGGAGATCTCCATAATGGGCCTTGGTGAGGGAGACACTCATGAGCTTGACACCACACTCCAAACCAAAACCTTAAGGCAATGGGTTTATAGGTCTTTCCCATTTATATGTCCCTCCTTAATTCCTTCTCTTTCCAATGTGGGATTCCAAACACTTGAAATCCTAACAATCTCCCCCTTAAGTGTGAACTTCCATATCGGGCTTAGGCTCCCCTTTAAGCGAAAGCCTCAAGTATTTATGGCAAAGAGCCCTAATACTCTACCGGTTAGGGCGCACTGAAAGTCACCTTATTCTTTCACTTGAAGGTTGCAACCCACGGGACCTGAACACCATACAATACTAGTCTTTGTCGAGCCATCGACTTTGATACAACTCGTTGGGATTGGGGAGCCCAAATATTTCATGGACGTTTCATCAACTTCTTAATATCATGAACCAATGTGGAATCAAATGAATTGGAAACCTGATGCAAAACTTTGGAAAAGGCTTATATATATATATATTCCTATTTTCTGAGCTATAAAATTATTTGAAAAAGTTTTATATTTAAGATATTCTACTTTCAATAGATAATACTTAATATATTTATATTTTCTATGAGACATGATTTTTATTAAAAGAATTCAACCAAAGTAAAAAATTACAATAATAAAATAACAAAAAAAAAATCCTTTGTCACATCCCCATTTTGGGATGGACGGTCCTAGGGCTTGAGTAACCATAAGGGCACCAAACACCTGTAGAACCCATGAATTTTCACAAATAATTAAAATTACAGCATCATAATAGCTGAACATTAAGCATTTCCATTCATTTACAATTTGCCCAAGATCACAACCTGCATAAAACTACACTTTCAATTTTTTTTTTCCTTATATCCTCAACTCCATAGCCAATACAAATCCTCCCAAAGTTTTTCTCATATTAATTAATTTATATACAAGGTCAATTATTTAATTTCTTAACTACATAATACAACACTGTGACAACTTATAAATATAATATTTGCAAGCACAATATTATCTTCATACTTGCAAGCTCTAAGAGAGAATGAAATCTTGAGCTTTCTAAGTAACTGCTAAACTCCTGTAAAACAAATTGGGAAAGGGGGTGAGTAAACTCAGTGAAAAATTAATATACTATTATTCATCACTAGGCTAGGTATGTCAACGTTACTTCACAAGAATGACACTTGTTATACCCTTATGACATTCTCTAGACAATAAAATCATAATTTAACAACACTTGAAAACAAAGCTCATAACTTGCAAAATCATTTAATGATTTTAAAACAAGTGATAACTCATAATCGAATGATAATTTTTTTTATATATAGATATATATATGACTTGTAGTATAAGAGAAATTCATAGAAAACCATTTAACAATTCTCAATAGAAATTAGCTCATAATCTAGTAATACACAGCTTATACATTTTAAACAAAACCTTCTTGTAATTTAGAAATTCAATACTCATATTTTAAAACATAATTTTGCTCGTAAACCAAGAATATGTATATCTTGAAATAAATCATGTAATACAATTTTACTCGTAATTAAAGAATATATATCTCGTAATAAATCATGTAAAAACTATATAATTTTGCTCGTGATAAATCATGTAAAAACTTAGAATAGAAATCGGCTCGTAATCTCGTAATAGGCTCGTAATAGTTATCGTAATAACTTGTAATAAACATGAGACTGATCAGGTCCCATGACTAGGAATTTATACTCTTCCCAGCAAGAGTTCAGATGTTATAC
>CATKHJ010322369.1:0-10850 GCA_949750685.1 Vernicia montana
AACACCGGTGCCAAGAGAGGTTGGAGATGAAGACCAGGTTGATCCACCTGATGAAGATGATGCTCCCATAAAAGTTGGTTCTGAAGACGAGAATGATCATGATGATTTTCCAGTACCAACACCTATGGCTTATCCACCTCCATTGAGGAGAGGTGAAAGAATGAGATATCCATCTACCAAATATCCTCGTGACCAATATGTGACACTCACTGACAGGGGAGAACCTGAGAGTTATGAAGAAGCCATGGATGACAAATCCAAGCAGAAATGGATTGAGGCCATGCAAGATGAGAAGAAGTTTGTCAGGAGCCGTGATGCTGTATTTGTTGAAGATGAGACCATTAAAGATATTGACAAGATGTAGAAGGATATTTCTGATTCCAATGGTGACTCATCAGATTTGGAATTAATTCTTCCAACACCGATGCCAAGAGAGGTTGGAGATGAAGACCAGGTTAATCTACATGATGAAAATGATGCTTCTATAGAAGTTGGTTATGAAGATGATGATGATGAGGAAGATAATGATGTTCATTATCCAGTACCAACACCTATGGATAATCCACTTTCATTGAGAAGAGGTTAAAGAACGAGATATCCATCTACCAGATATCCTTGTGACTAATATGTGACGATCACTGACGGGGGAGAACCTGAGAGTTATGAAGAAGCCATGAATGACGAATCCAAGCATAAATGGATTGAAGCCATACAAGATGAGATGAAGTCCTTGCATGAGAACAAAACTTTTGAACTAGTGAAGTTGCCAAAAGGCAAGAGGGTCTTGAAAAACAAATAGGTGTTCAGGATCAAACATGAAGAACACAGTTTTAGTCCGCGGTACAAAGCCCGACTGGTTGTCAAAGAATTTAGCCAAAGGGAAATGAGTTGACTTTGATGAGATTTTCTCACTAGTTGTGAAAATGACATCCATCTGTACAGTGCTGGAATTGATTATATTTTGGGACGAACAAAAAAGAAAAAAATAATTATTAAATTGGGACGGAGAGAGTAATAAAGATATTTTAGGAAGAAAGTGGCAAAAATTAAAGATATCAACTAAAAATAACCAATTTTTTTAATTTGTGTGTAAACTCAAAGTGAACTATCAAATTGGAACGGATGAAGTAATTTTTAGTGGAAGAAGAGAGAAAGTCTAAGACCTATTTACTTGAAGAAAATTATTATAATTTTCTAGAAAAATTTTCAAATAAAAACATAAAATATAATTTTATATTTACTTTAATTGTCTTATAAAATTTTTATCAAAAAACTGTTTACTATTTTCATTATTTAAAAAAAAAAAGAAAATAAGGTTAAAATATTTTCTAAAATTTTATTCATTATTTTTTATAAATAAAAATACAATCACTTCACCACCATCACCATCACCACCTCTATCATTATTACCATCACCGCTATCACCTCCACCACCACATCGTCATTACTATCACTGCCATCATCTCCACCACCACCACCATCATCACTTCTTTCGTTACCATCACCACTACAACCATCACCTCCATTTCCACTTGCACTACCACCTCTACCATTGTCGTCACCACCATCTCCACCTCCACCACCAACACCACTTATACCACCACTACCTCCTTTGTTATCATTACTATCACTTTTATCATCGCCGCCATAACCACCACCACCACCACCACCATCTTCATATTTATCAGCATCACCATTAATTTTTACATCATAACAAATTATCACTACCACCACCACTATTATTATTGTTAAATGAACAAATTTTTCATATTTTAAAATTGAAAATAATTTTTAAATTACAACAAATAAATGCGTTTTCCACTTATTTTTCAATTTTCTTTGAAAATGAAAACTTTTCATTTTCAATGAAAATTATAAAAAAATTGAAAATATTTTTTAAATCACAATAAATAAACGCGTTTTTCACTTATTTTTTAATTTTCTTTAAAAATGAAAATTTTTAATTTCAATGAAAATTAGAATATATATATATATATATATTTTGAATGTAAGTAAACATGTCCTAAGATTTGTTGTGAATATACCCAAATTGCAAAGGAAGAACCATTCAGCTCGGTTTTCACTCTCACTCTGGCAATTTGTTATTTGGGAATGTCCTTTTTTTTTTTTTTTATAATAAACCTTTGTTTTTATTTAAAGTTTTAATTTTTAATAAAGTTTCATTTCTTCTGTTTTTTTTTTTTTAAAAACAAAAATAAGATTTTGAAAATCAGAATTTATTATTTTCAAAATGTTTCTGGATAAATATGAAAGAAATAAAAAATAAAAATTTTTTAAAATTTTTTTCTAATACTTATTTTTTTTGAAATTTGAAAAAAAAAAAAACAACAGAAAATCGCAGTAATATCAAACGCCCCTTAAGTCCTTTATATGTTATTTGTTGTTTTGAATTTGTTTAGGAAATTTCTAACCAATATTAGTAAGTTAAACATTATTAGTAAAAAAAAAAAAAATTGAGTTAAGTGAATGTTTTGAATGTCCTGAACATTAAATTAAAGATGAGGAAAAACTCTGTTTTATATGTATTTATTGCGTTTTAATTATGAGCATTTAAACAAAAAATATTGTTTGTTTATATCATTAGGCTATGCATCTTATGTTGAGTTTCAATTCAAAAATTTGTCATATTTTGTAATCTTTATGAATTTTAACTTTTCTCTAGTAAGTGGATTCTATAATTTTTAATCTATGTTAGTGCCACGTCAAGCACCACATCAAAGCAAAGCACATGTTATTAGTCTCAATTTTGAGAGTTTGTTACAATTGTAATTAATTTTAAAAATTAAGATAAAATTGACAAGATTTAAAATTTTGAACAAAATTAAAAATTGACGTAAAATTTTAAATTTTTTAGATTATCAAGTCTCGATAATAATAGTATTTATTAATAATTAATGAATTATTAAATTTACATTTATATATTTTTCTTCCCTCCTTAAAAAGAGAACTACTTTTCTCTTTAATAGGAAAAAAAATTTCTCAAGGAAAAACATTTTTCCTTGATTAATTTTTTCTGTGCATCAATGGAAAAAAGGAAGAAATATTTTTCAAAATCTATGGAGCTTATCAATGTGTCTTTTTATTTAAGATTTGTCCCTTTTAAGTCTTACACTCTGTTTGGAAAAAAAAAATATGGCCTGATAAGAAAAAGTAAAAAAAAAAAAATAGAAATGATGGAAAATACATTTTTCTTCGTCTTGTTTGGAAATGATGAAGAAAATAAAGGAAAAAAATAAAATTGTTAAAATTATAATTACTATTATACCCTTAAAATATTAAGAATAAAAAATTTAAATGTATGAATATATATAAAATAATAAGAGGGTAAATAAATAAATTATTATAATTTAAAATATTTTAAAACCTCTTTCTCCACCCTTTCCTCTGAAACTAGAAAAAATATTATGTGGGCCAAGTGATTATTTTTTTTTATTGATTTACCATTCCCCTCCATTTCACCTGCTCTTCCAAATAAATATGTACAAATGATTGGTTTGATTTTGAAAAACCGAATTTATATTTTACATAAAATGAATTGAACTACATTTTGTATAAAATTGAAATGAAAAAATTTGATTCCGTTAATCGATTTGACTGTTTTATTATATATATATATTAAATTTTTCGTTAGTTCGATTCAAATCAAATTTTTTTTAATAAAAATTAAATCAAAATTTAATTCGATTTACTATTTAAAAATCAAATTAAATCACTTAAAAAATTGAACCGAATTGAATTAAACCAATCGATTCAATTTAATTTTTTAATTTCAATTCGATTTTGCTCACTCATACTTACAAGTGAATACTTCTTTCACTGCCCCTTTTTCTTTCCCCAACTTTCAAACAAAGTGTTAATGAATTTAAGAAATATTCCCATCTAAAAAAAAAATTAAGAAATACTCGCGGAGAGTGTACGTAAAATCACGCCAGCGGCCAGTCAATGAGAAGAAGGGCTCTTGCGGTTTATTTTCGCGCCGCCTTTGGTAGAAATAAATAAAATATCTCAATCTTTAATTTTATATACGAATTATCAAAATCTAATTAAAAAAAAAGTGCAAAATGAGTTTTTTTTAACATAATTCACCAAATACTCAAAAAACAAAGTTCTTTTAAAGAAAAATAATTTTTCTCATATAAAAATTAAATTTAAGTTATTAAAAAAAATTTATTTTGCTATATATCAAAGTTAAGTAGTTTACACACAAATATTTCAAATTTATATTAAATTATCTCATTAATTTTTAAATTTATTATATATATATATATATATATATATATATACTAAAAGTAGCAAAAAATAATATTTAATTTAATTTAATAAAATAATAATAATAATAATAATAATAATAATAATAAATATTAAAATATTTTATAAAAAACATATGATCAAAACTCAACGTATTAACTTCTATGATGACTAAATTATATCGCCCATCTTTCCTATTTCTTTTAGTCCAATTGGTAAGATCACTATTTTTTTTATTTCTATAATATATCTTTAAAAATAGAGTATTTTTAAAATAGAAAATGTAATAAATGTATTTTATATATATATATATATATATATATATATATATATATATATATAATTTTTTTTATTTTTTTTGAAGTGTTTGTATAAAAACCCAAAAAAAATTGTCCAAGTATATCACATAATTAAATTTTTTTTTTATAAATTTTAATTATTTAACCTCGAAGTCAAATAATAAAATAAATATAATAATAATTTTTCAGCAATGGAGCCAGTAAAGACAAAACTTGGTAACAGAATAAAGATGAATATCTTATAGGAACTTATAGGAAATTGCTAGCCGTCTACATTGAAAAAATGAAAATTGTTGAAACTTTTGATAATGATAAGATTCTGATTCTATCATTGGCAGACTTTTAAATAAGATGAATTTGTAAGTTGTGCATGAATTTTTTACTTAATTAATGTTAGTTATCTATAAATTTTTAAATTAAAAACTTAATTAATGCTAGTTAAGTGTAGTATTTCTAAAAATTTTATTTTTCAATTGAAAATTATTGTTATAACTTTTTCGTTTGGCCTCCAACGATAGGAGTTTGGCTCCGTCACCGCTTATAGGAGTGCAATTTTAATTGGATTAGTAGACAAAGTTCGAGTTTATTTATTAAAAATATATTTTAGAGAAAAATAAGTTGAAGAGAAGTGTTATATTTGATGAGTTAGATTGAGAAATTATAATAAAAGATAATAATTTCTGAAGGTTAACTATATATGCATTTTGAATCAAATTATAACATAAATATATATATATATATATAAACTCAACTAATTCTCATTATTATTATTAATTAGTATTACAAAGAAAAGGCTGCTCTTATGAAAGATGGAAAATACATGGAGAAGGAAACGAAAAGAAAAGAAATCAAGGGCCAGTGGCAGTGCTGGTAACGCCCAAGTCCTTCTTGTCTTCCGCTTTACCAGCGCCAAAAACAGGGCCACCTTTGCCAGCAGGATCAGCAACTTTTTCTTCTTGTTTATCAATTTGTATCATACCTTGATCCTCCTTTGATCGCAGCTCTGTCTTTGTTCTATTCTCTCCTCCCGCCACCGACTCATACGTCGTCGCCGTCAATGATCCCGGGGGTTGTGCTCCTTGTGCCCCGGACATTATTAATTAATTAATTTGTAGCTCTTTTTTTGGATAAATTTTTATATGGTTATTACATATATATACCATTTGGGAAGTAAGTAGTAATGGAGTTTGAGGAGTGACATATAAATGTTGTTGAAATTAAGACACGTTTCTAATTCTAACAAGTGGAATTGACGTGGCAACGCACCGCCACTTAGCTCTGCCACGTGTGTAACATGCAACTTCATTACTTGTTCTATATCTAATTGATGCTTAATTGTCCTAATAGATCTTGTGTATAATATTTTAAACGAAATCAAGCTAAAAATTAGTGCATGATGTGTACACACACACACACACACACACACACACATATATATATATATATATATATATATATATATATATATATATATATATTCTCAATTTGTACCTAAAATTAAAATATTGGATATTATAATATCAATTTATTATTTGTAAGAGCATAAATAGGCTTCCAATTAAAAAGAAGAAGAAGAAGAAGGAGGAGGAGGTAATAATAATAAGCTTTGACTTTCAATAGACAATATTATGAAAAAACGAAAGAATAAAAATATATTCCCTCCGTTTCATAATAATTGTCGTTTTAGAAAAATACACTTAAATTAAAAAATTAAGAAATTAATAATAATTTCAAATCAAATAGACTAATATACTCTTAATTTGTCTTTTATCAAAACTCTACTAATAATACTAAGTCAATTAATATTAAGGGTAAGTTTAAAAAAAAATCAAATAATACTATATTGAATTTATAAAACGACAATTATATTGAAATAAAATTATTTTTTTAAAAAGACAGTTATTGAAATTAAATTTCTTATAACAAAGGTGAAAAGTTGGATGCTATAATCATAATTATTCCATAAGCGCACCTACATCTGGACCAAAAAATTAAGTAGATTTCTCGAACCAACCACATGACGAAGGTTGATAGATATTTAAGAGTTTGACCCCTGAACACGGACTTGTGCTAAAAAGAGGGACTAGATTAAAATATTAATTAAATATAATTAAAGTTCATTTTTAAAATAAATTATATATGTTATATTATAAACTTATAATTATAAAATAAATGCCGTTCTAACTCTAGGCAAACTTCCATGCATAAACCAATTGAACCAACTGGGTATCAAGAATGCACAATAACAAGGATTCTCTAATTCAAACGATAATAGAAGGAAAAATATTTCACATAGGTAAATATCCATTTTATTGTAAACAACACCAAGTATCAAACTATATTTTAATCCAGCCTCAGATACAGTCAGTCCATTATTGTAGCTACAAGATAATCCATTGGATTGAACATGGCATTATCATCATCATATACACATGAGACCATCTTCAAGCTTGAGCAGCTTGCTCAACAGGTGCAGCATCAGAACTGCCATCTACTTTTGCTCGTTTTGTTTGGTAATCCTTTACAGCTGCCTTGATAGCATCCTCAGCAAGCATGCTGCAGTGAAGCTTCACTGGTGGAAGAGAAAGATGCTTTGCAATCTCCCTGCAATAAATTAAAAATTGCTGTATGGCCTTAGATATTTGTATGCAAGAAAATAAGATATTTGTATGCAAGAAAATAACAAGTCTTTCACGACTTGAGCAGTCAAATTATACTATTGAACCTTGCACAATGCACAATTTGGAAAACAATACACAAGATAAATTTCTGCTTTAATATTGTTCACTGAATTGAGAATCCCAAACAATCCAGAAACTTTTCATACAATAAAAACAAGATATAGAGGGAAAATTTTGTCTTTTCTTTCATTACTCTTTAACCCAACTACGTAGTGTCATCTATGAATGTGCAAAATGCAAAATTTACAATCTGAATCTCTCTCCATCCATCACCTCCCACCAAAAATTATTTTCCTCGATCTTCCATCTTTCCTGTGTTGTTAGAGGCCCAAGGCGCACTAAGGTGCAAAGTTTCAGGAGCCTAAGGTGTGCCTGGCAGACACAAGGCACATGTTGACTTGAAAAAAAAAAAGAAAATTTTTTCCTAGAGAAACCCACCAAAAGATGCAATTTTGAAGTCTTCAAGTCACCTTAAAAAGGTTAAATCAACCTCTTCTATGAGTTTTTGAAGGAGCCTTATTTATGTGAGATTTTATAGTCATAGTTGGATTAGGGAAGTCCAGAACAGAATCTTCAACTTTCAAAATCTAGACTCACGAGTTGCTTAAAATGGGCAAAACACACAAAATTCAGGTATGAGTAAGCCCAAGGCTGCTACTGAAGGCCTAGGCATGCACATAGAGATTGTGCCTCACTTGGTATATGCCAGGTGAAATACCTGCACCTTGTGCCTAGGTGCACCTTTAACAACAATGCATCTCTCAAACTATTTAAATTGATGCCATTAACACCCAATTTCTTATCATACAGAAATTTTAACAAAAGACAGCTCAAAAATATTGAACAGGTAAGACAAGTTCCTCAATAAAGGAGAGAGTATTTTAAATGAAGCATATAAGCTTGGTTAGAAAATAGCATGGCTCTTAAGTCACTAGTCTTTTCACCCCTCATCCAAGTATCATCACATTGCTTGACCACCAAACTCAATTCCTAACCCATTAAATCAAGACCAATTCCTAACCCATTAATCCAAGTATCATCACATTGATTGTACTAAAAAGTTTTGCTTGAATAATTTCTACCATCATAGTTATATGTAATTCTCAGATGTGTGAGACAGAGGTACCCTACTCAAATATGAAAAATACTTTAAGTTGACCCAAAAAATAAGTGTATAAAAGAAATAGAACACTGCTAAACAACCCTAGAAAATATTAAATTACTTGCCAAGTTTCCTAATACTAGAATGGCTGAAAGAAGCATAATAATCACAAACAGGACCTTTTATCCAAGACAGGATTGTGTCACAATTAGGACAATGGGAAGGGATATAAGCTAAATCACAAACGCATCTTACTGGGTGGAGGACTCCATCTTGGCATTTTGCAAAGCCAAAACCCATGTAAAAGAGGAACACTGCATTAAGTTGATAACCAGTGTAAAACTAGTCGCATCTCTCTGACATGGATCCAAAAGAAAAAAGCCTCATGAGACCAGGATGAACTTGGAAATAAGTAGGCATTAAGAAGTTAGCCGATAACACTTATAGTAGTATTCCACTAATACCTTCAAAAATTTCTTTAAAGGTCATGTTTACAACTTAAAATAAAAGCAACTTAGGTGCATAAATGACACTTGGAAGCCATAATTACCAAATAATTTCTCTCTCTCTAATCTCAAAAGCTACCTCGACTTACTATAAAATCCATCATAATCATAATTCAACAGCTATGCCTAGCTATATCACATCATCTTGTTATAACAAAATGTTATTTTGAAAATTATACTATCGAAATCCAAGTCTAATTAGAAAGGCTAGTGGACTAGAGCAGAGAATTACAGAATCTCTAGAGCATCTAATACACCCATTTAATAAACCAACAAAAATATCGATGGAATCAGATCATAAGTGATAGAAGCTTGTTGCAATCATTATGAATGTCATCCACTTTCTTGGTTAGTTATCAGCATTATATTTGCCCATTCCAATAATCATATCTATCTAGTGGACAAATTTCTGGTGTATCTCTTTTACACTTCATGAATCATCATCATCAACAATAATGAATCATCAATTCATCATCATTAAAAATCCACTTCCTTATATGATCCTTAATAGAACAGAAGCCCATTATTACATAAAAACTTTCTTATCTAACCTATGACCATCAAATAATCTTTTGGCATAATCAATTCAAAAATTCAATAACTGAATGACTGATAAAAAAAAAACCCATGGAACTTGTAACAAAAAAATAATTAAAAATACCAAAAAAAGAATAATTAAACTTTAAACATGATAACATATTACCACGGGATTATAACCATTTATAAACATTAATTCCCACTAAAAAACTTCCATTGAAAGTAATTAAATAAATAGATTGCAAAATAAACAGTAGGAAAAAAACACAAAGCTAATAAAATTAGAAGGCAAGTAATCAACTCACGTATTTTTTATGGATAAAACTTCTTCCATTTGCTTCCCTTTCACCCATTCAGTAGCTGAAAAAAAAAAAGAACCCATAAATTATAATTAGGTCTCAAAACCAATCTCCAAGAATTAAAATTTTCTGTTTCTAATTTATTTATATCCCTAAATTAACAAATAAGCTATTCATCAATCAACTCGTTGAGATTCGAATTGGACGTTTACATCAGTTTTTCTTTCCTTTTCCCAGACTTACTCACTAACCAAACAATCCGCTTCAATTAAACCAAATCCTCAAAGACTTACCAACAGAAGAGGAGGCAATAGCTGAGCCACAGCCGAAGGTCTTGAAGCGAGCATCCACAATCTCTCCAGTCTTATCATCAACCTTAATCTGCAGTTTCATGACATCTCCACAAGCTGGTGCACCGACGAGCCCTGTTCCCACCGTGGGATCGTTCTTCTCGAAGGATCCGACGTTGCGTGGGTTATTGAAGTGGTCGATGACGTTCTCGTGGTAGAAACGTGGCAGGATCTGAGCCGGCCGTGGCCGCACCTGCCCTAGTAGCCTCTTCGACGCCAGCCTCAGCATTGTAGTCGATAGGGTTTCTCGGTGATCTTACAGATTTTTAATTGCGAAAGGAAATGAGTAGAGTGGAAAATTCTGGTATTTGTAGGGTTTGGGATTCAATGGCGGTAAAATGAGGGACACGTGGAGGGTGGAGATGAATTGACACGTGTATAAAATATTAATAACTTCTCCTGGAATATTGGATGAGGATTACTTAATTTTTTTTTTTTAATTAACACGCTATATGGTATTTTTCCTGACTTGACAAACATGTCCCATTAAGAGAATAAGAAGAAGAGAGCCTAACTTTAGGGATGGCAATTTAGCCCGTCCCGTCGGGTACCCGCTCCGCCCCGTCCCTAATGGGGCGAGTATTATCCGTCCCATTTAATAAATGGGGCGGGGCGGATTTTAATTTTAAAACTCGAATCGGGTTTGGGGCGGGGCGGGTAATGCTAAAACCCGCCCCGATTATATATAATATATATTTTTAATTTATTTTTTTTATGTAAAAGATAAATTATATTATATAAATATGTAAAAAAGAGATATAAATGAATATATATATACATAAAAAAATTAATATTAAATAATTTTTT
>CATKHJ010322372.1:0-24987 GCA_949750685.1 Vernicia montana
TTATTGAACGTGCGTTCAAACCCTGAAAAAAAACTTTTTACATTCTTTGATTAATGTTAAACAATTCTTGATGAGCATATAAGTATAACATGAATATATCAAGAAAGTTTTCATCAATTTTACTAGGTTTTGTAAATCAAAATACCCAATTGGTCAACAAAAATCATAACCAGAAAGTTTATTTTTAACATAGACAAACTTAGAAGCAGTAAGTCTAGTCTCCATCAAAAACAAAAAGTTTGAACAAGATTCCCTCACAAAATAGCAAAGGGTACATAACGTCCAAGGGTTGCCCAACCTTTGAATGTTTCAACTTAGGCAACTTATGGAGATTAGCGGGGCTGAACCTTAGCCTCTGCTGTTTTCAGTCGATGTCTTTTATTTTTTTAGAAGCATCCATCACAACCAGAGAGGAATGAGGGTCTTTCAAAGAATCTATAACCTTCTTTCATTTTCCAGTCAAAATAGCATCTAACTCCAAAACAACACTCTGCGATTTACGAGCATTTGACCATTTCCAAGCCCCAATTGTACCTCCCTTATAATTAGGTTGATCACAAGTTTTTTTGAGACAGTGCTCTCTGCTTCGTAAAGCAAATGTCTTAGGCTTAGAAAATATATCAGAAATACCAATACAAAATGGGCCCCCTATAGAATTGGACATTGCTAATGGAATAGTGATTAAATTATCCAAGCCTAAATCATTCATCAAACCAGCACCATTTAGTCCTTTCCCATTTTATAAGTTAACGACATCATTTTGTTCCTAAGGATTAGTAGAGGGACCAGCACGTGTACTTTTTTGACACTTGGATAAGATACATGATAGCCACTTACTTATTTTGTTATTTTCTCTAGAATAATAGCATGATGGGAAGTGGAATTGTAACTGCCAACTCCACACCTACAACATCGTTCCCCACATCCACGGAATTTGCACCCTCACTCATGGCTAGAAGGAGAGAACGCGCCACATATGACTTGAGCCCCGGTTGCCTTTGCACTGAACGAGTTGATCCAAATGCACCATCCATAGACGATTAAACACTGGATGTACTCTACACATTAGCTTTCATCCCACCTAACTTCATGAAGGATCAATTTCGGCCAGGTGAAGCTCTCAGTAAAGGATCATAGGGCAATCCATCAACAACAAAAGGCTCCGATTTTGCTTCACAATCTTCTATGTATGTCCAAAAAAGCCACACCAATAACAGAACTCAGGGAGATGCTCATATCAAAAATAAACCGAAACCTTCTCACCTTTATCGTTCAGAATAAGAGTCCCCTTAACTAATGGTTTAAAGACATTCACCATGACACAAACACGAAGAAAACTCATTCTAGTTGCACCATCAAGTGTTTCACACTTAAGAACCCACCTTATCTTAGAAGCAACCTTCATGGAAACTTCAGAGTTATACTTGTTTAAAGGTAAATTATAAACATGCACCCAAAAGGCTGCTTATCAAGTTGTATTGTTGAAAGTTGTTCATCGCCTTGCAATTACCTTGAGATAATCAGATTTTTGCGAAAATGCTAAGATCCCTCCTCAAGCACAACCAACATATCATTGCAAAAGAAATTTTAATAGATAAATAAATCTCCCTATGTTTCAGTAATCACAAGCCCCTTAGCAGGTCTTTAGGCCCCAATTAACGTATTTTTCATAACTGCTGCATTAAATGGATGCAATGAGAGTACTCGTCCAACTAAACTGAATTAAGACACCTTTCCTCCAGCTAGACCCCCAAGATCCATCTCCTCCTCCTCACCACTAGCAAGACTGATATAATCCTAAGTGGAGTCATTTGCACATCAAGCCTTGATCATTGTTATTGGGCTATTCAAGATTTAAGTAAAGCATTTAAAGAGAAGACAAGCTTTGAATTAACTTTAAAAGAGGTGCAAGCATTAGTGAATGTGATCCAAGTTCAAGATGGGGTTGTTTGAATTGCAAATCATTGTTTATAATTTCATTGAGGGCCGAATTATGTTCCTAATTATTTGGGCTTATTCTATCTTTTATATTAGTTTGTTTTAATTTTTTTTTTTGGGCCAAACTTATATATTTTAAAGCCCAATTCGTGTAAATCTGTACATGCCTTTAATTAGGCCTTATTTTTATTATTCCTAACTAAATTAGGGATTTTTTCATTAAGGTTATTATAATAATTTGGTTTGGCAACCTATTCCTTATAAATATGCATGTTTTCTATTGTAAATAAACATTATTCAAATTTGAGATTTCAACAAAATTGAAGTGAGATTCATTCTCCAATTTTCGATTCTCTTTGAACTATTTTCAAACTTTTCATAGTTATTAACTTTGTGGTATTCAATTTCTATACCTGCGATTCTTGACATAATTTCGTCAACGGGTTGGGATTTTCTTTGTTTCGAACTTGATTTGAATTTCTAAAGGAGCCATTTCCAAGTATATTGGTGTGGGCTTGCAAAGCAGGTCCTTATAGTTCGCATCAAAAACTAATTTTCCTCATCAAAGACTCCAACTCCAATGCCATGCCACAGTGCACCACAAAATCAAACCCCATTGAAGAAGAAGAAAACAAATCAAATGGGGAAACTCACGTAGAGAAAGCAATGGGTGAAAGGCCAAATCGGCCCATGAGGTTTGGACAAAAGCTCAAATAGGTCCCTACGATACTTTTTGACTGAAATTCAACCTTGAATTTTTATTGAAGACCAATTTTTCCCTTTTTTTGCCTAATTTCAGTGCTTGTCTCCCACCTTATTTTTATAAATAAAATAATTATAAATTTGAATAAAAATCAATTTCAGCCAAAAAAATTTAAATTTTATAAATATTTTTCTCCACTGCCAAACATGACCTAGAAACTCCATGGAAATGAAATCCATCAAGTGCATGCATGTGTAATAATTTAAAATTAAAAAGATCAATATTAAAAAGCTGCATAGATGATGATCTTCTTTGGATTTGGTACTGGTGCCATGGCATTGATAGGTATGGATCAAAATTCCTGGTACATATAATATTGATTGGAATGTGAGAAATTGAGAAGTCAAGTATAGAGAGTGACAAGTAAGACCCAGGTGTTTGAATATTTACTACTAATTTAGTAGTTGAGGAGGTTGGATTTACCAATCACTAAGGATGAAGAGGGTTAAAAATTGTAGAATCCAGAAAGTAAATGGAACTGCATTTTGAGCGAACACAGATGAGAGTATTGAAGCGAGAGATCTGATCGCGAGGGAAGTGAGAAGGATTGGCGAAGAATTGCTTAAGGTGAATGGCGTGGTCGTCTTTGCCATCGACGAAGAGCTCATGAAGCAATGACACGGCTAGAGAGATTGTCCGATCATATCGGTTCTACTTGGATAGCATTTAAGGTGAATCGAAACCCAGATCCGATCAAAGATAGAAACAAAATTATTTTTTCGAGGAGCAAAGAACTTTAACTCTTTGTACTTTGATTTGCTTTTGCAAATAATTGCCTGAGAGCTTCCGATCAATGACACCTCCATAGCTAAAAATCTAAAAATCTTCTAAAATGGTATTTCCCAAAAATAAACAAATAAATAAAAATTTATCAAAAAATCTAAATCGTGCAGTTGATTTATAGATTTACTATTTTTTTAAATAAAATGAAAAATTAAAATTTTGGAGCAGTATAAAGAAGAATCTGAGAAAATAGTGGGTACAAATATTTAATTATTTTTTCATATTTTATTCATTAAAAAAATAAATTTTTATTACTTCACTTCATTATGTATAAAAGTGGCATATACACGCTGAAATTGGATAAAAAAAGATAAAATTGGTCTTCAATAAAAATTTCGGGTTAAATTTTGACTAAAAATATAGCCATACCTATTTGAGCCTTTATCCAAACCTAAGAGGGTGATTTGTAGGGATGGCAATTTAGCCCGCTTCGTCGGGTACCCGTCCCGCCTCGTCTTATTTCGCTTTTATTATCTGCTCTATGAGCGAATTTTAAATTTAAAATTCAAATCGAGTTCGGGACGGGACGGATAATGTTATAACCCGCCCCGAACTCACCCCGATTATATATATAATATATATTTTTAATTTTTTAAATATTATATGTATATATTTAATATATCATTTTTAATTTATAGCTTATTTTTTTATGTAAAAGATAAATTATATTGTATAAATATGTAAAAAAAGAGATATAAATGAATATATGTATATATAAAAAATTAATATTAAATAATTTTTTTTAAAGAAAAAAGGAAAAAAAATATTAAAACGGATAAATTCGCGGATATCCGTCCCGTCCCGTAGCGGGACGGATATAAATAAATATTGGTGAAAAATATACGAGTAATGAAAAATCCGTCCCATACTCGTCCCATTGTCATCCCTAGTGATTTAGTCATTAATACGAAAGCAATTACCACAAGGAAGAGAAACAAACCCTAAAATCTAGACCAATGCCAGACGCAAAGAGAAAAAAGAAAACCACGTAGGGAAAATTTGATTTGTTTACAAGTTATTTAAACATTTATTGATAGTTTGAAAATGTTTTCGTTTAAGGAGTAAAAAATAATTTTCTTTTTTAATTTTTTGTAAAATCCTAATGAAAAATGTATGCTTTTTTTTTTTTTTTTTTGTTAATGGTTTTTAATAGAATTCAATGTAATAGTATAGAGTTGGATTGTTTGAAAATGTACAAAAGCAAAAAAAAATATATAATTTCTAAATGAAGTGTACGAACCTAGCATCTAATTATATAAAAATAACAAGAATCAGAGTTTTTAGAATTAGAAAATTATAAAATTAAAGCTTGATTGAGCTAATCAATTTGAAATCATAAAATTAAATTGTAATTAATTATTTACTAATTGATTTGAATTTAATTTTAAAATTAAAATTAATTGCCAATAAAAATTATCAATAGAGAAAATACTTAATTATCTAGATCAAAACTCTATATAATACGTTTGGTTAAGTTAATATATATAATAGCTTTGGCCAAGAAAAAAAAAAGTTAATAGATATATTAGATTTGCAGGTAAAACGTACCAAAAATCACTAAACTTTTACTGATTTTCTGTTTTACTCACTAAAAATTAATTTCTTACAAAAGTGTCATTAACTTTTTTTTTTTTTTTCACCGACAGGTCACTAGGTATTTTCAGATGAAAAATTTGACGGAAAGATGACGTTGCATGTCCACGTTACCAAGCCATCCTCTGTAGGACTGCCACGTCATTAAAAAATGACACATCATTCTACCATGTCAAAATGGGTCTCACTTTTTTTTTTTTAAAATTCCATTAAAAAATTAAAAAAATTAAAATTTTTTTAATGCCCATATTACTCTCAATATATTATTTTAATTAAAAAAACTTATAATTACTTAGATTTTCTTTTAAAAAAATAATAAAAAATTTATTTTTAAAAAAATCTCTCTATCCCTAAAAAATTCTCTTTTTTTTTTGCAGAAACTACCACAGCCGACCCACCATAGCTAGTCACCGCCGTAAAAGCCCAAGAGTTCATTTCACCATCGACGCCATCATTACCAGTATCACCACCGTTCAAGACTGTTCCTTGCTTGAATTTTCTTTTTGCAAGTACCAAATTTGCATGAATTGCGCCCTCAATCAAGCAAAATCCAATTCTCAATCTCAACCTTCAATTCCCTTTCAACCCATTCTCAAAAACCCATTGCAAGTACCGAATTTGCATGAATTTGTGACCTGATCATCGCCAACGCCTCCTTCAGCAATTGCATACTCAACCACAACATAAACCTGAAACCGTCTCCCATCCTCTGTTTTCAAATACAACATAGCAATCACACATCGTATCAACAACAATTTTAAATCCTCTATAAATCAAAACAAATAAACCCATATGAAATTCAACTTTTTCTTTTTAACCCAACTAAAAGAAAAGGGGATTGAAAACGAGCAAAATTCAATCCCAGAATTTATTAAAAAAAAAAAAAAGAGTAAAACCCATTTCAGAGGGTCAAGTTCAGATAAGAAAAAAAGCAAAGAAATGAAAATTGAGCACAAAAAAGAATGAGAGGAGAAGTGGAAAGAGATGTGTGGTGGACATAAACACAATGTTAAGGGTAGACACAAGCCCTGAGGAGCAGTGGTGGTGGCAAGCGTCTGAAGTGCAGAGGGAGGTTGAAGCTTAAACGGATGTAGCATACTTCGAGCTTGAGCCACTATTTACTATGGAGAACTTTTACCATTCCTCGCGTCTCTGGAGGCTTGATCTGCTGGTGCAAATGGTGCTTGATCGCGGTTGTCATGAGCGATCTGGGCTGGTGAAGCTGGTTTCAACGGTGAACAACAGGAGCTGGGTTGGTTGGAAGCAAGCGGTGGTGACTAGTGAGGCTTGGCGCAGGGTAAGCAAGCGTTGGTTTGTTTCATCCCCATATATGAGTTTCTTTTTTTTTAATTGTCTTTTTCTCTTTTTTCATTAAAAATTAAAAATAAATAAATAATAATTTATCTATTTTTAATTTTTTTTAAAAGAATTTAAAAAAGTGGTCCCATTTCCACGTGGCATGCTGACGTGTTAATTTTTATGACGTAGCGTCTACGTGGCAATCCCGCTCAGAAGTCTTGGTAACGTGGATATGTCACGTCACCTTTTCGTTGAGTTTTTCATCTAAAAATGCCTAGTGACCTGCCGATGAAAAAAAATTAAAAGTTAGTGACACTTCTGTAAGAAATTAATTTTTAGTGAACAAAACATAAAATTAGTAAAAATTTAGTGATTTTTGGTGTGTTTTACCTACGATTTGCATATATGTGTCCTACATCAATGAGAACTCAGAGACAAAAGAAAAGACAATTTTTTTCCTACTATTTAGGCTGCAAATTACCTGTTATTTGTCAATTAGACTTGATTATGGGTTGAGTCTTGAACCGTAATTTATAATTTGAAAATTTTAATATTTTTAAATTTAAAATTAACTCATGAACAAGTCTATTGTCGTGCTGCCACATTATATATGATTTAGAGCAAAAATGGATTGGGGTATACTAGAAATACACACAAGCTTTCTCCTTCTTCTTTTCTTTCTTTTTTTTTCCCCTAATGTTGTACTATTTACTCAACTAATTTTTTATTATCTAATTACCAACTTTCGGTCCAAAAATTCATTTTGCTTTTTTTTTTTTAGAGGAAATTACACTAAATGCAATTTAAAATTTTTTTTTTTCAAAAATACCTTTTTGTCTTTATGTTTTCAAAAATATCCTTTTTTTTTTTTTTTTTTAAGCTTATGATATACTTTTGAAAATGTGACATTTTTAAAATAGAAAATTTAGTAAATTGTATTTTTTAAAAGAAAAAGAAAAAGAAATGAAGTCATATATGATAATATTTTATCTTTTTTGAGTATTTGTGTAAAATCTCTTTCTTTTACACAACCTGCATTTTATAAAATCTTATGCCCGTCTCTTTTTATTTTATTTTTTTTAATGATTTTTTTTTTGTCAACATTTGGAATAATTCATGTGCAATTCAATTCAATTCTATTGTTTGGAATTCAATTCAACTAATAATAGAATTTATGTGTTTAGAATAAATTTTAAAATGATATAATTTATTTAAATTCTATTGTTTGAAATAATTGAAAAGTAAAAAAGGTATAATTATTTTCTTATTTTTACCATTATATAGAAAGAATAATGTTTATTAATTTCAATGAAAATATTTTAAATTTGTAATAGTGAACTTTATTAAATAAATTTTTTGAATATTTGGTGAAATTCGAACCTTGACGTCTTTATTAAATAAATTGAATTTTTATAGAATTTTTTCATTTTAGCAAGGATTTTATTTTTTTAAATGACTCATTTTATTTTTTTAATTTAAAAGAATTAAATTCTATTACAACCCTTAGTTATAGTTCTCAAAACGTGAGAATTGACAAAATTGAATTTTTAAATTTTTTATTATCTAATTACCACAAGTAGTATAGTGTAATATGCTTTTCTCTTTTGCTCTTTTCACTGCAACTTACATCCTTTCTATTTTTTACTTCTTATTTTAATCTTTTAATGGTTGTTTTTAGTTTTTCTGAGAGCATTCATTACAAATTATATAATAAATTCTTAAATTTGTTATAGAATGGGACCATCCAACAAAAAAGTGGTATAAAAAAAATAAATATTTTAATATTTTTGTCAACGACATGATCACATTTGAAAAAAAAAAAAAAAAAAAAATCTAAAGGATAAACTCATTGACGTTCATGCCATTTAAAATGTCATTGATTGGGAATTATAATCATCTTTTAAAATGTCATTGATTGGAAATAATTTATATTTTAATTAACATTTTTACATAATAAAAAATATTTTTTTTATGAGCCTATCGATAATTTAATAAGAAAAAAAATATTCAAAAAAAAGAGAGAAAAGATCTTTAGACATCGTGTTAAAAAATCTTCCATTCAATGATTCAATTGGTGATGGAGTCGACCAATAATATTGATAGTAACTACTATATCTTTTTCTTTTTTAATTTTGTATTCTCCCCGTCAAACGCTTAAATCGTTTGATCTAAATTTATTTTTTTATTAAGTTGTTAATGGTTCCCCAAACAAAATTTTTATTAAAGGAGAAAATTGTATATATTTTACCTCAATTTAATTTTTAGGACATAATTATAAATAAATTTTAAATTTAGATAAAATTATTTTTTAAATAAAACTAAATATTCATTAATTGATAAAATATAATAATATAAAATCATGAAATTTTATGATAATTATAGTTCCTCAAAATTAATATAAAAACAAATCAAAATTACAAATAATAATAGCAACAATTTCAATTTGAAAGATTTGATTGTATTTTACTGTAAATAATATTTATTTTTTGACTCTTTAAATAATTTTTTTGTGAATTCAATCTGATTATCAATAAATAAAAATTTGATATCAAAAATAAGTCTTGCAATTCTTTATGATATAAATTACAATAATAATAAATTAGTAATTGAAAAATTATAAATAATTATTTTTTACATATTTATATATATTTTGTAAACATGAATATGTTATTTTTTCTAGCTGCTGTTTTATTTTTTTTTTAACCAAACGAATTTGGCATAATTATTGAATATAAATCAGCTATAAGTCGCAACCAACCGCTCCAAGGAACGCCTGAGGCAATAAAGAAACAAGAAACAGGAAAGAGTATTGGATGCAATTCCACTACACCCGAATCCATTTTTTCTCTGAAATTGTTATGATGTGACAGCACCTCATACTGACACGTGGCAGGCAGAGGGAACTTCCTACTGCCTGGTTAGAGTGAAAATTTGTCCATAAAAATTGGATTGACCAGTTCTAAATTTCTCAGTCAAAAAGGGCCAGAAAAAAAAATAAAAAAAATCTAAACTCTAACCCAATATTTAAAAAAAGGAAAATAAGAGAGAAACAAAAATAAAAGAGGAAGAAAAATTAGTAAAATAAAAGAAAAATAATAAAATAATTTTTTCATATTTGAAAAGTGAAGAAAATAAAAAAAAGGAAAAATATAAATTTTATTTTTCACTTTATATTTTCTCTTTATTTTAGAAAAAAAATAAAAATGAAAAGTAAAAAGAAAAAGAGGAAAAATAAAATTTATTTTTCACCTATCCAAATAAAATATAAAAAAATAATAAAAGAAAATAAAATTTATTTTTCCTTTTTTTTTTTTTTTCTCTAAACAAAAGTTACCAAACATAGGGTAAAGGTCAATTTCGTCTTTCAAACCTTCGAACGGCTACAAACGCTAAAACACTTCAATATTTCTCACGTAACGCCTAACGGGCACATCAAATTCCGTGCGCACACGCCGCGCACGTTAACATTTCTGACCCATTCTTCTTCTGTTTCTCTCTCTCCATTCCCCGCGAGTGAGCGACCAAAACACATTTCAATCCAATTTCCAATTCTTCTATTTTTTCCGGTGCAACATTTTCCTTCCAGATTTCAATTTTGCCCTTTATCACTTTCTGCAATCACGACTCTATTCTCCGTCTTATGGCTCCGGCTTCCACCACCTCCTCCCCAGGAGCGGCGGCGGCGGCAGCTCGGCGATTTATTGGCTCTCGCCGACGAACCGAAGCGACTCCATTACCTTCTCCGCCGGAGTCACCGCCACCGAAGAAGCTGAAGCCGATGTCAGAGATACTGGCTAAGGCGCAGTACACCGTGATGGAGCGAGCTGACTACAACGACGTGAGCTGCGAGCAATGCGGCTCAGGTGACCGAGCCGACGAGCTTCTCTTATGTGACAAATGCGATAAGGGATTTCACATGAAATGCGTGAGGCCGATCGTTGTCAGAGTTCCGATTGGATCGTGGCTATGCCCTAAGTGTTCTGGACAGAGACGAGTAAGAAGTAGGGGAAAATTTTCTTTTCTGTTTCTGTTTCTGTGTTTATTTTCATATTTGCAATGCCAAATGTGACAATGTGGGTTAATGGCTTGTTTTAGGGCTTTCACAGAAGAAGATAATTGACTTTTTTAGGATTCAGAAGTGTAATAGTAAGAAAGATAAATGCAGTTCTCCTCAAGGTGAAACTTGTTCTTCTTTTTCTTTTTTTGTTTGGCGCTTTTGTATTATTGTTTTAGCTTTACCTGTAAGTATGATTGTTTCATTAATTTATTATTTATTTTTTTCATCATTTGTTGTTGAAAACTTCTTTCAGGGTTTCATGCTACAAATTTCTACCTGAAGTTTTCAATCCCTGCCTAGCTGAAAATAACAAAACAATAATTGAAGTTTCCAATAACATTATAACAATAATAACAATAAAGTGTCCAATAACATTGAGAAAAAGGAGATAAAAGATTAATAACAACAACCACAACCATAAATAGATAAACAGATGAGTAAATGAGCGAATAATTTACCTACATTGATGTAGAAATTACTATTTTGGATGAGATGTGAAAAAAAGAAAAATGCTTGACATGATTAAACTTTTGCAGAATTTGTTGTAGATAGTTTGAGGTCATTGCATGAACCACATTGTATAATTTGTAGATACATGTTAGCAAACACTAATTCTTAGGGGATCAAGTGAGGGGCCGGTTGTTTAATTGTATGCTATGAAATTCATTTTCTTAGCAATGTCTATGAAATGAAATCCTAGCCTGATATGAATATATTTCAGTTTGGTCCAATTTAAAAACCATTGACTTACTTTACATATTTACAGAAAAGTTAATCCAATTTCCTGTTCAACTAAAATCCTTTTCATTTGGATTTGATATAGATGCTTTTCTTTTTTATTTGACTTTATTTGTTTAACTTGTAATTTTCATTATTGTTTATTCCGATTATAATTGCAAGCACATGATTAGTGGTTTCCATTTTTGTAGATTGTTTTTGTTGCACTTATTTACTTGCCAAAATTTGAAAATATGCAAGTTAAGTCGAGTTAGATTGCTAAGTCACCTGCTAAATTAAGCAAAAGAAAATATTAAAGCCAAACAATAAAATGAGTGCCCTCCAATCATACTGCCGGACACTTAGGGAGACTTTCAAAGCCCCTGAATTAGGAGCGCATAATGGAACCACTATGTGACCAACTAATATCTTGGCGTGATTTATATATAATATCTTTAGCAACCTTATTGAATCCTCCAAAAATTCATTGGGTATTTGGTTAATGGAAGAGGTGACTTGTTGCATCAAATGTTATATCAATTGTCTCAAGGGAGATCTTGTGACTGCATGCACAGTAGACAAGCATGCATGTATTTCCATGCAAATGCTTATAAGACATTTGGAATTTGATCATGATGTATTTATTACCTTTTTTGGGACAACCATTCCCATCAAAATGGACAATGCTTCTTATCTGTCCAATTCCATATAGTTTTAATGTCTCAATGCTACTATCAAATTCCCAAATATGGCTTCATACTTTTCATCTACCTTGCTTGGACTAGGGTACAAGTGTTGCTGTGTTGGATACATAAATCCATGTTACATACAAGAATGTTCAATAAATATATATATATTTTTTGATATTTTCCTGATATTTGGAGGATCATACCTAAGAAGCTGTATCCTTTTCAAGTGTCGGAGAGTGTGTTATGAATGTTTTGGGTAACAGAGCTTGGCATACATTTCTCAACATTGCATTATCATTACATGTTATGTTAATTTCCTTTGACACACCTAGTCTGATTTTTCTATGTGCAGCATGTAGCCTATGTCTTAATAAGACAAACTGTATAATAACTTGTCAAATGCTAAATGTAGTACTTTCTCTATCCACACGAATGGTGCCCCCTTCACTCTGTTTCTCTCCTTCAAATTTTCAAGTTAATTGCAATATTGATTGATGATTCATCATTTTTCATACTCTGTATATATTTATTGGCCTCACATGAATCGTCTCTCTAACTTTGTCTTTGTAATATTTTCAATACCCTGTTGAAGTGGGACCAATAACCAAGGATTTTTGAATTAAATTTAGGAGGAATTTAACACTTAATTATTTGGGGTATTTTGTTTTTTGTTATTTAGGACAAGATATTTTTATTGCTATTTTGTGATAGATTCCTTTTATGTTTTCACTTGATTCTACATCTGCTGCATGTGAAAATCTTTATGCCCTATTATTTGCTTTGTCTTGTTCTTTCCTTCTTACTTTTTTTTTGGCCTTTTTAATCTTTACAAAATCAATGCACAATTTCCTTTAGCATTGGATTTAACAAAAATGTAAGAGATTAAGGTTATCAGTCATAGACAAGTAACACATTGCACTATGTCATCAATTGGTGTCCAATCAATTGCAGTTTGTGTTCTGTAGAATTTTCTGCTGATGATTAGAAAACCATGATGCATGATGTTTGCAGACGATATTGTGTTGGTAGATAAGACACAGGAGGGAGTTAATAGAAAGCTAGAGTTGTGGAGGAGCACTTTAGAGTTCAAGGGTTTTAGGTTAAGTAGAATCAAGACGGAATACATATATTGCAAGTTTGGTGAAGGCCGAAGGAGGGATAATGGAGTTAGCTTGGATGGAGTGGCATTGTCCCAAAGCACCCATTTGAAATATCTAGACTCAATCCTTCAAGGAGATAGAGGTTGAGAGGAGGATGTTAGACACAAGGTAAAAGCTGGGTGGTTGAAATGGAGGCTTGCCACGGGAGTCCTATGTGACAGCAAGATTCCCAATAAATTGAAAGGAAAATTCTATTTTACGGCTATTTGACCGGCTATGTTATATGGTAGTGAGTGTTGGACAATGAAGGGACAACATGCATCGAAAATGAGTGTTGCTGAGATGAGGATGCTAAGATGGATGTGTAGCCATACTATAATGGATAAGATACGTGATGAAAGCATTAGAGATAAAGTGGGAGCCGCATTAATTGAGGACAAGATGAGAGAATGGAGATTAAGATGGTTTGGGCACGTGAAGCGGAGATATAGGGAGGTTTCGGTTAGGAAGGTTGAGCACATCATGATAGAGGAGAGGAAGAAAGGAATGGGTAGACTTGAACTAACTTGGAGGAGAGGAATACAATATGATTTAGAGGCATTACAATTATCAGAAGACGTCGCACAAAATCGTTTAGAGTGGAAACAAAGGATCCATATAGCCGACCCCAATTAATTTTGGGATTAAGGTTTAGTTGAGTTGAGTTGAGTTGATTAGAAAACCATGCCTTTCATATTGCTGCTAATTATTTTTAATAGAGGGTCCAAAAGTAATGCTGATTATATATTTAAGATGTATAATGTTCTATTAAGACCAAACAACCTTGAAGTTTCTGCATTTTTGAACAACTATTATGCTTCATCATTAATGTCCTACGAGGCACATACTATTATGGTAATCCATCTTGCATTCTTTGTTCAGTTTATACTTGTTTCACCAAAGTTCCTGCTGGACAAATTGGAAAAAATCATGTAATCCAATGGAGTTAATTGGAAATGGACTAATATAGTATTAGAGTGTCATGTGTGTGTGTGAAAGGAGGATTCTAGTTTGATGTTCAGATATCTGCTAGCATTGAAATGGAAAAATGGCCGTCAAATATTTTATTCGTAATTTAATCTAAAGGTAGATCTTTAAGAATTATCAATTTTGTTGATGTTATGAATGATTTTGAAAGGAAAGAGGTAGAAATGTGTCCAAAATTTACATTTCCCATGAGTTTCATCTTTCAAATGGAATTTTCCTGATGTTAGATTCTGATATTTGGGGTAAAAGGTACATGGCCTCCCAGAGACATGGTTTCTATGAGTTAGGCATCCACATCAGAAATTTTGAGTCAAAGTGTATTACTATTACTCTCTATCACATAATATTGTGCTATAGCTTTTTCTTCTTTTGATGGATCAATCCCTTGTTTTTCTGTACCTCTTACTCTTTTTTTTAATAGAATGAAAATGCAGTGAAATGATGAATAAGAAATGTTTTCCATTATATTCCATTATGGTATACCAAACATGCATTAAAATCTTACTGTAATCTTTATAAAAAATGGAATGAAAGTAGTCTAAGAATATATATATTATTTTGTTGCTTGCTCAAAAGTATTCTATTAAAGACATCTGCTTTTTTAATGAAAGGCCATTAGCCATTTGTCACTCAAGTGTGACCAATTTGGAGACAGTCCTACCCATTAGCATTTTGTGAGAAGTGGGTGAAGTGACTGCTCTTAAGGACTTGAATCTGCATCCTTGCAGCTGCAAGTTCATGACTTATGATTGCACCAGGCAGTGGCCCTTCATGGGACTAGTACTTTAATATCTTGATAGATATGATTCTGAATCTCTGCTTTATTTTTTCTATCTGTTTTCCATGAATATTATCTCAATGTTAAAATTATTATCATTATTTGGTTTTTGATAATGCTGCCTGTATGTTTGAAGATATAATCTTCACTCTTCACATGCTTTTTTACATCCTTATTGCATATGAGCATTTTTGTTAACAGGATCATGTTTGTACTAAAGCATAGATTGCTTATTTACTTGCATTTAAGTTGTGATATGAAGTTGATGTTTTTTATTTGCATCTGATTGACTTGAAGACATAAGAAAGCGTCGAAGACGTTCAGGACCATTGGTGTATCAAAAGAAAAGGCGTAGACTGTTGCCATTTATTCCATCAGAAGATCTTGATGAAAGGTTGAAACAAATGGGCACCCTTGCTTCTGCTTTAACGGCATTGCAAATGGAGTTTAGTGATGATCTAACCTACTTGCCTGGCATGGCTCCTAGATCTGCTAATCAGGCAAAGTTTGAAGAGGGTGGCATGCAGGTCTGAAGTAAAAACTTCTCTTTTCAATAATAGTTTTGGAGCTATTAGGCCTCTTACATTGCATGTTAGTTACAGTACATGGTGTTTTCGTTAGGTTCTTTCTAAGGAGGATATAGAGACATTGGAACAGTGCAGAGCTATGTGTAGAAGAGGCGAATGCCCTCCCCTTTTAGTGGTTTTTGATTCATGTGAAGGGTACTTACATCTTGTATGCATTTGCCGTGCTAATTAATTCCGTTACTGCAGATTGAGTATGTCCATTTCTATGTTTTGATGCAGATTTACAGTTAAGGCAGATAGTCAGATAAAGGATTTGACATTTATCGCAGAATACACAGGCGATGTGGATTACATTAGAAATCGTGAACATGATGATTGTGATAGCATGATGACCCTTCTCTTAGCAAAAGACTCAACTAAAAGCCTTGTTATCTGCCCTGATAAACGTGGAAATATCGCTCGCTTTATTAATGGCATTAACAATCATACACCGTAAGCCTGTGTAACCTATTGTTGCTTCTCCATATTTTGACTCAAAAATTTATATATAAACAAATGTTCTTCTCATTGTACCTCCTCATACTTTAGACCTTTCTTTAGCTAGGTTTCTGTTTGCTAAACAGGTTATGAAGCCTTTTTTCTGCAGTAAAATTCTGTATATGTTTCATTGTCTCTGTCAAGATTGTGTTAGACTAAAGAAATTTTAAGTTCTCCATGAAGCTTAAAAGATATCCAATTTTGTGCAGGGATGGTAAGAAGAAGCAGAATTGTAAATGTGTGAGATACAGTGTAAATGGTGAATGCCGGGTATTTTTGGTTGCTACTCGTGATATTGCCAAAGGGGAGAGGCTATACTATGATTATAATGGATATGAGCAGGAGTATCCTACCCAACATTTTGTTTGAGAAACTATAGATAGCTGTCTAACAATCCTACAGAAATGGGATTTGATTCCTCATAGATCCTTTCTCATTTGGCATTTAGTTCACAGTTTATTCATTGTTGGCGAAGAGTCAAAACATTTCTTCTAATGTATCCTTGGGTCATTTATAGTAATTTATGATGTAGAGCTGCCTCTCATTAGGCTTTGAGAAAAAGAGAAGGAAAGAAAAGAAAGGTTTTACTTCGAATTTAGACATGAAATTTTGATATCCTAGAAATATTCTTTAGAAACAGAACCTTTTTTGTAATATAGATTTCAATGGAAGTCTTTTATTTTACTGGATGACTTGTTGCACTGCATTCCAGGAGATTCATAACGTCCTGGTATCTTACATATTAAAATTTATTTTCATTTACTACTTTATACCTCTAAAGTAATTGCTTTATTTTCATTTCCAGGAGAATCCATATAGCTGACTCCAATTAATTTTGGGATTAAAATTGAGTTGGGTTACTACTTTATGCCTCTAAGAATTGTGACTTTTAACTTGGAAGCGTGACATTAACATTTTATTATTGTGTATTTATTTAACTCATTTTTTAGGTTTTCTACTTCCTGTTTGTAAAATGTTTCTAGATTCTTCCCTTGGAATCCAGGAGATGTATTTCTTTCTTTTCATTTCAGTTTCTGTACTCTGACTTCTCAACTGCCATCCAAATCATCTGGAGATATTACACTTAGCCAGGGGTAAATTCGAAAGCATTTTTCAAAGCTCTGAAGTTCAAGAATGAATTGGAAGCTGAGACATGGTGAGCTGCTGTGTACCATATTCCTACACATCTAGAATTTACCAGACAGCCTGCCGGCTTGAAACTTGTGTTTGCTTTCCATGCACATGGAGCTTATGATACCTGTCCAAACTGCTGCTGCATCTACACCCTTCAACGAAGGCTGGCTAAGACATTGAAGCTGACACTTTATTATGGGCATTGGTGTTTGAGCTCTTTCAATGTGTCTGCTCGAGATTATAGATCTATGGTGCGTAAAATTTGCATGGCTGCCTTGTTTTCAAGATTGACAAGATGGTTTACTTGTCCTCAAGGTTGCTGTCGTCGGAGGTGGCATCTGACGACACAGTAAGCACTAAACAGTAAATGCTGCTTTTTACTGCATCATTGATCCAGTTACTTCACTATAGTATTGCAGTAAAAATTAATTATTTGTGTGAGAAGATTTTCTATATGGGAAAGGTTACTTTATATCCTCTGTCTTTATCATCTGAAATTTTGAAACAAGGATAGTGTTTTAGATTTGAGAAATCATATTAGGGATATTTTCTTTAATGACTATGGAGAATGGAAGTCCCAGATTTCTTTTCTTCGACTAAAAAACATAAGAGAGAGAGGCCCTTTGTCCAAAGTCAGGTGCTTTTTAGGTTGAATTTGATATTTGCTACCTTAGTTTACCTGTCTTCTTAACCGTAAGATATGATTAAAATCAACTCGTTAAGGATGGTTATTGACGAAGTAAAGTTTTTCCTAATAAAGTCATGGTAGAATCTCCCACAAATTATAGTACAAAATCCAAAATGTGTGAATTTTCTGATTTTTAAACACAGAATATCCTTATTGATGAGAACTTGGTTTGTGAGGAACCTTATCACAGCATTTATGATCTTGGCTATAAGTAAATGTTGAATGAGTATTCTTTTTTAGCACTGGTTTGGTAGATATTTTTATTAGCTCTGATTTGTTAGATCCTGAATTAGATCACATTTTCTTTTCAGGTTTTTTCATTCTTAAGGTTTAAGTTGTGCATCTGAAGCTGTTGTTTGAAAGATGTAACTTGTTTGCTTCTCTATGATGAATGGGAAGATTACTTCTGGAAGCTTGTCTTACATTTTTTGGTCAATTGAAGGTGATGGCAACTACAGGTTTGTGCAATAAAAATAGTTGCAATGCTTGTGGGATACATTTACTTATATTTGCTAAGAGTTTAAGAGGTTTATTGTTTTCTGTGCCCAATGTCAAGCTGAGCAACTGCTTGACTTTTCTTTTGTAATTTGCATAATTGAGTTGATTAACCTAATGTCAACTCTGAAGATCGTTTCTTTTATAAATTCTAGGGAAGGATTTAAATGATAATTGTAGTCAGCAGGGGCAGATCCAGAAAAAGGCCTGTGAATAGGATTAAGGAGAGAGAATATGAGTTGGAGCTCTTTTTTTTTTATTTGACTTCATTTCTAATATAAAAAGGGGTCTAATTACAAGTATAATCTCAAAATTATATAGAAGGTAAAATGCTTGAATCTTATAATTTAAGGGTAAAATTTAGTGGAGACACATTTGTGAATATGCATATTTTAAAGAAGAAATTTTAAAAGTCAGTAAAGCAGCTGCTCCCATTGACCTCGTAATAGATCTGCCCATGGTAGTCAGAAGAAATGGTTTGATCTTCTTATTTTCTTTCTTGAATCAAGAGATGAATATAGATAAAACCAAACAAAAAAAAAAAAAATCACATTCTTGTACTTTTATCTAATTCCTGGTATCAAGAATATTTTCAGGGGACAAGTAGATTGATACAAATTATCGAAGTAAATGCAGCTGTGTTAATAATGCTGTGGTCTGTGCTCTGGTGAACAGGTTATAAGGTCAGTAGACTGGAAGTGGCAAGGGCAATTTACACAGATATACCCTAAAATTCAATGCATCCTATTCCTATATAAAAACATTTTGTAAGGGACAATTTTCAGGATGGCCATTGGCTTTGCTGCTTCTATGCTGCGGGTTTTATCTTCATCTCCGTTAAGTCCACAGTTATGAGGTAAGTGTAAACCACTACAGCCTCACACCCTTTGAACATTGTTGTTTTGAGGGTTAATAATATTTGAAGTGGCTAAATTGTTTAGGATTTTATTATTTGACTGCTTTATTTATTTATTTTTTTTTTGGTAATTGGGTTTTTCAATGGAATGAAAAATAAATAAATAAATAATGTATTTGTATCTTTTTAGGAGATGTATTTGTCAATATAATTAAAATAACAGACTTTGTCTTTGTTTTCTTTGTCAAAAATGGATAGGCTTTGACTACAGCAGTTTAAAAATAAAATTATGTGCCCTCAAATAACAGCCCAATCCTTTTCGTCTTTCTCCAGCCTTCCTCTATCATTTTCCTCTATTTCGCGTTTTCTTACTCTTAGCTTAAGGCTCTGTTTGGAGTAAATCACATAGAAGGAATTTTATTTAAGATCCATTTAAATAGCTAGTCATTTGCAATGATAAGCATCTAAAATTTGACATCATATCTATTTTGAATAATTTTACATTTGAAATTCAAATTTAAATTCATAATAATTTCAAATGATTACCTATTCAAATGGATTTTAATAAAAATTAACTAAATTTTATTAATAAAAGAATTTCTTGGTTTGAAATAAATTTTAAAATAAAAGAATTCTATTGTTTGAAATAAATGAATAGTAATTTCATTTTTTTTATTATTTCCTTAAATATTTTTATTTATTTAATTATTTTTATAATTATTAGTAGATGATCGGTTTTGTTGAATAAAATAAAATAATTTTATTTTATTGGACCCTAGTATTTTGAATGAGGAAGATAAAACGACTTACAAGAACATGAGTTAAAATTTTCCAATTTGAAAAAACTAGAAATTATATTTATAGCATAATAATTTTCCATAATATAATTTGAAAATTTAGAAATAATCTTCATTTCATATTTTCATTTAATTTCTGATATATTTTATTATTATATTATAATTTAATCATTAATCAATTAATCTCCTCTGTTATTAAGAATAAATCTTAGATTTTTTTTTCTAATAATAAAAAAAAGAAAAAAAAAATAAAGGCAGAGCCTTCCACAAAAAATAAATAAAGAACGATAAAAAAAAAAAACCTACGCAGCACTTTTATTTTTTCAGAAGATAGGCAGCACTTACTACTTAATAAATGGCATTTATGTCATATCGTAATTATTCAGCCCAATCTAATCGAATTCTTTCAAAATCAGACTAAAATGAATTGATTTATTTTTTCTCTAAAATAATTTCTGGCGTGGATTTGAGAGAATTAAATTTTATTAATACTATTCTTTCTAAGCATGATAATTACTCAAAAATAATTCAATTGAATTCTTACAAATTTTAACTTTCCAAACATGGTATTTATAAGAAATCAATTCAATTAAATTTTATTTTGTTCATAATGTTTGAGAATGTAGAACTAATATAATTCAATTTTTTTTGAGTTAAAAAAAATAATTATTTTAAAAGAAATAAAATTATACTAAAATAAAAGATTTTATAAGAATTCTGTTCACTTAATAAGATATACTATTTGCAAAAAAAAAAAAAGATATACTATTAAAAATCTAAAATACTACTGTAAGGTCAAAATGAGAAAATAATTATATTCTTTATCTTTTCAATTATTACAAACTAAATAATTCAAAACAACTCTAATACTTTGAAATTTAATTTAAATATTTGAATTTTATCATTAATTGAGTTCATTTGAATACTAATAGAGATGAGTATGAAAGGAGATTCTTCGTTTTTTGTGGAGATCTACCCCAAACAGAGGGTTGAGAATCTTTATTTTTTTTTCGTTGTGAGGGCGCAGGGATATGGTATAATTTTTCTCTATTAGTGGGGACGGGGCGAGTACTCTCCGCCCTATGGGGATCTCCAAACTTGTTAATATATTATTCTATAAATACCTTGAGTTCATTATATATATATATATAAGTGATATTAGCATTAGAGTTAACCAATATCTATAATTTTTTCTCTTTTCCATATTAATATAATAACGTTTTCACTCATCTCCCATATCAAAACTCTCAATCTAACAACTCCAAAACTCCAAATAATTTTCTTCAATTTATATTCAATAGAAACTATTTTATAAAAAAACCATCTCAATTTCTATTAAAGTATTTTTTTTAATTCTTTATATTTATTTTCTTTTACGATAGTTTTTTTTTTAACTATAATATATACATACAGATACATATTACAAAATCTACATTCTTTAACAAAATCTAGATTTTTTTTTTTCTTTTACTGATTATAAGTTATGCCGTTCAAAAATTAATCAAACCGATCAAATCAATTTAATACAATTTAATCCAAACCAAAAACTGTGGTTTTATTATTAGTATGGTTTGGATTGATTTAAACAGATAGTTAAATCGAACTTTTTGGTTTGGTTATAGTTTAAATATATGAAAAACCGACTAAAATCAAACCGAACCGAAATATACTAAAATTATATATATTTTAATTTATATGTGCCTAAATTCTAATTTTATAGAGATTTTTTTTTTAATTTTTTTGTTTATATAAATTTTGAGACTTTTTATATTCTTTTAAGTTGATTTTTATTACATAATATAAAATTTTCATCTATTTAAAATATAATTACTCTTATTTTAGTCTTTGATATATGTATTTGAAATATAATTTCATGTTATAAAAATATGTTATTTTATATAATACTTATTTTTTAAATATTTTTGTTTTATAATTCAAATCGATCAAAACCGATTATTCAAATCGAAACTTAAGAGTATTGGTTTGGATAATTTTTAATCTTATTTGGTTTGGATATGATTTAAATCATTTACAAATCGATATAATTAGTTTGGTTAAAATTATTCACTCTAAACTGACTAAATCGAATTATGAACACCCCTAATTATAACATTTTGAAAATAAAAATTATATAATGGCTAACTGGTGCTACTTGAGCATTGTTCCATGCCTGATTTGTTAAACTCATGACGTGTTCCATGTCTGTTGCACTTCATCATGCATTTTTTTTTTAACTACAGTAGTAGTACCCAAACACTATGCTACGGGAAAGTCTATTAGTATTGGAATTAAGAAATAAATTTGTGAATGCTAGTAAATTTATTATATTTCAGGATATTAGATTTTTTTTTTTATAGAAAAATGAATCTTTTATATTTGTTAATGATGTTGGTTTTGATTATTGCACATTATCCATAAGTATTTCAGATTTTATATTTTGTGTTAATTAGTATTAATTGTTGATTTACTTTATAGAAGTTAGGATGAATGTTGGAATATTGATAGTGTTTTTAACTATATTAATATATGAAATTATGAATAGTGTTTTTAAATTTTGTGGACTATTAATATGTGATTTTCTTTCTTTATTTATTTTATACAAATTAGAATTACTGTTTTTATATTTTGTGACTCAATAAATTTTTAAAATTAATATTAGTAATTTTTTTTAATAAAAAAAAATATGAAATGGAGATCCCGTGGGGATGAAGATCTCCATAGGAGTTGAGATGGAGAAAAAAATGTTCCCATATAGTGGAGCTGGGACGAAGAAGGGGACGAGAAAAAATTATAACTGCGGGGATGGGGATAGAGAATGGATCCCCATTTCCACCATGTCTCATGACTATTCTTAGATACTAATCATTTGATATGATTGAACATTTGAAATTTGTTATCATATTTATTTGGGTAAATTACTATTTAATTCTTAAGATTTAATCTAATTAACTAATTTGTCTCTGTTTTTTTGAGAAATTAACTAATTATTTTCTCAATTTTGGTTCCGTCTGATTATTTAATTTTTTGGTCAAGTTTTTGTACTTTTTCTGTTAAATTTATAAAAAATAACTAAAATGCCTTTGTATATATAATAAATATAATTTTAATTTTATTATTTAAAAATAAAAAATAAAAAATTCAAATTAATCAAATTAAATAATAATTATATAATTAAATAATAATCATTTAATTTTTTTATTATAAATTTTTTTATTATATATAATAATTATATAATTATGTAATAATAAATAATTTTATAATTTGATGATATTAAATATAATTATATAATTATTATTTACTTTTATTAATTTAATTTTTTTATTTTTTATTTTCAAATATTAGAATTAAAATTATATTTATTATATATATAAGAGTATTTTAGTCATTTTTCATAAATTTAATAGAAAAAAGTATAAAAATTGGGCAAAATGACTAAATAGTCTGACGGAACCAAAATTAAGAGACTAATTAGTTAGTTTCTCAGAAGATAGGGACGAGTTAGTTAATTATGTTAAATTTTAGGGATTAAATAATAATTTATTATATTTATTTTTCATAATTTTACACTTGAAATTCAAATTAAAATTTCTAGTAATTTCAAATAATCGTTTATCCAAATGGATAAAGTTCAAATGAATTGAATTCTTGCAAATGATGAATTTTTACTCTATTAAATTTTGTAATGGAAGAATAATTTTTCATTTTAAACCAACTAAGAAAAGCATAAAAAAATATTTTGAATTAGATCGAATTTGGCTGACTTCGAAATTTACAATAAATGCAATTCTTGAAATAATATGTTATTTTTTTGTTTTCGTTCATATGAAATGTAATTTTTAATATTTTATATTTAAAATTTTTTTGAGCAAATTACTATTTAGTCCCTGAAATTTAACCTAATTAATTAACTCGTCTCTATGTTTTGAGAAACTAACTAATTAATTCTTTAATTTTGGTTTTGCCAGACTATTTAGTCATTCCGTATAATTTTTATACTTTTTTCTGTTAAATTTATGAAAAATGACTAAAATCCTCTTGTATATATAATAAATATAATTTTAATTTTAATATTTAAAGATAAAAATAAAAAATTTAAATTAATAAAAGTAAATAATATTTATATATTTATATAATAATTATATTTAATATCATCAAATTATAAAATTATTTATTATTATAAAATTATAAAATTATTATATAAAATAAAAAATAATAAAATATTTATAATAAAAAAATTTAAATAATTATTATATAATTTTATTAATTTGAATTTTTTATTTTTTTTATTTTAAAATTTAAATTATATTTATTATATATACAAAGACATTTTAGTCTTTTTTTTTTATAAATTTAACAAAAAAAATATAAAAATTGGACGGAATGACTAAATAGTCTGATGGAACCAAAATTGAGAGATTAATTAGTTAGTTTCTCAAAAAGTATGGACAAATTAGTTAATTAGATCAAATCTTAGAGACTAAATAGTAATTTATCTAATTTTTTTTTGGAGAATATTTTTACAATTTAAAATTATAAGAGCATCTCCATTTGGGATTTTAATATACTCCAAACTCTCTATAATAAAGAGTTCATAAAGAAAAAAAGGTTCCAATAAACTCTTTATTATTTAAATTTAAAATAGAGAGTAAATTTGATTTTTCACATCTAGAGAGCCAATTTTACTCTCTATTTTAAAATTTACAACTTTCTATGCATATTATTTAATTATCTTATCTATTGTTAATGGAAAAAAACAAAATGAAAAATTAAAATTTAAAGAGTCCATTGGACTTAAAAAAAAAATTTACACTCTTCATATTTAAAAATTAATTAAAATACTTTTTATTTATGTAAAAAATTCTCTTTAAAATAAAAAATACCTTTGAAGATGCTTTAATACTTATATTATTTAGCTATTCAATTCTTAAAATTATGTACTTAAATTTTCAATTTACCAAACTGTCACGACCCGACTTTCGAGCCGCGACGATTCTAGGGCATAGGTAAGTTTAAGGCCACCGAAAATCCGTAGGAACCTCATCAATCCATCATCTATAACCATATCACGCAATCTCCCAAGATCAGAACCAAACAACTATGCCAATCCATTCTCATCAATATCATTCAATATTCAATTACAATATCATATCCGAAAGCTTAATGCTTAAAAAGGCCCATAAGACTATTTCCATTACATATACCATTCAATG
>CATKHJ010322418.1:0-14532 GCA_949750685.1 Vernicia montana
CAACCAAAATCAATTGCCATCATCAACAATAAAAAAAACAAAAGTAACAAAATGCAAAGAGTGCATTTTTTTTTAATAAAAAGTAAAAAGAGAGTATAAAAATAAATGAGAGAGAGTAAAAACATAAAAAAATAAAAGTGGAAGTAAAATTGTAATTAAAAATTAAAAAAGAGTACATGGGGTAATTTCCTCAAAAAAAAAAACTAAGCTTTGGTCTAGCCGTAAGACCAAAGCTAAGTAGCTATCAAATTTGTTTTTTATATATCATCAAAATTAAGATCTTAAAAAATCTGACTCTCAAGTTTATTTTCTACTCATGTTAGATTTAAATTTAAATTGTAATATTATTATAATTATCAATTTGATACATGACACACTAAACTCAGTGATAAGATCTTTCACTCTTTGACGTGAGAGAGGAAAACTCAGAAAATTTGAAATACCTCTTGGTAAAAAAGATAAAATAGACAATGTTCATAGCCATCGGATTTAGTGGTAAGACCTCTCATTCTTTAGCTTGAGAAAGGAAGGGAGACTTGGGTTTTCGAATCCCCCAACCAGTTTTCCCTTTAAGTGTTAGAAGCTTGATTTGAGTCAAGCTTTGCACTACATTAAGTTGAACCAATCAAATCGGCCGGTCGGACTGTAAATCAACAAAAAGACCGATTCAACCTCCGGTCTAGTTTTAAAAACATTGAGAGAAAGAGAGAGAGAGAGAGAGTATTCACAAAAACCCCAAATTTGGAAACAACACAACAATAGCCTTTTTTTTTTTTTTAGAGATAAACCGTTTATTTGTTTATGGTCCTATTCAAGCAACAGAAACAGTCCAAACCAGGTAAACACTCCTCAACTCTAAGAGATTTCCTTTTTTTCTTTTTTAATATATATATATATATATATATATATATATATATATATATATATTGGGGAGAAGACTAGAATAATGTGAGTGCAAAGTTCCTTAAAAGATAAATATGCCAAAAGCTAGTATAGTTCATGGTTAACTTCTTTATTATGAGAAATTACTAGGTAAAATTCAAGCATACTCTCTCAACTCGCATAAATTCTCTTTTATTATTACAAAAAAAAAAGCATTAAATACGTTAATTCATTGTCCCATTTAGCCTTCGATGATCAGACAAGCAATTCATCCTCAATTTAAATCACTCCATATAACGCACTGATCACTATTGAGAAACATAAACCAGCAAAACTACAACCATTGATCCTTAATAGCCAATAGAGCTAGACATCGTGCATAACAAGATAGGTTATTTAGGAATAGCTTCTGCTAGAATTTGAATCTTACCCAGAATTTGAAACATAATCTAAATTTTTTTAGATGAGGTATAAACACAAGCTCAAGAGCTTCTTATGACTTCGACACACATGCGTGGCCAGTCAAACAAAAAAAGCAACCATAACACCCAACAATCATGAGCAATGATTTTGAATGGCACAAGATTGATTCATTGACAAACCAAAAATAATCGAAAGTGAATGACTAGCAAAGATTCATCATTTTCCTACAATAATCTCTCCTCGTAATCTCCAATCGTTCAGTAACATAAACAACCAAAATGACAATGCCTAAAGAAAATATTAAAAATAAAAAAGGTATTATGTTATTCATTAATCATTACTTGTTAAAGTAATGATTTGTCAACCAAACTGAAAAAGAAAACTTCGTGATTAATCGTCAATTGAACAACCAAATGGCAGGGATAAACAGAGCATACAAAAAAGGAAAGAAAAAGGATAGATGATGCGCCTTATAGTTTCCAAGCTTAGTGTATCCATTCTTCAGATCTCGAAAGCACTGTCTTTGAAGCGAACATCATCAAGTTGGTCCTGATACCACAATCCTATATGGTCTCCAGGGCTTGAAGTACATCAGCCTTCAAATCATCAAAGGCTTCAACTCCAAAGCTAAACCGAACCAGGTTATCTTTAATCCCATAACTTTCCCTCTCTGACTGGGTAAGATCCCTGTACCAATATTCAAAAGAAAGTAATTAACAAGATAACAGAACTGATTGCAAGCAAAACTGCACTTATATTCCAGCAAAACGAAAATAGTTGCATCTAACCCATGTGCCCTTTCTGGCACCAATTCTCCAAAGTTAATATGATCATGCGTATAACACTCTTCCCACAAGTGTACAAAAATTAGAAACTAGCCTCATAGTTCTTTGACAAACCATTTATATTTGCATATATTACTCTTTCATTTCAACATGCAGAAGTATGATTGTAATAACTCATAAGCCACTGCAACAACTTGCACGGGGCTATATAACAGCAGCTAATGAATCATACTTCAAGAGTACAAAAAAATTAATGTTTTATTTATAATAGTTATAAAAGATGTGTATACAAGAAATCTATGCTAATTTTTACAATATTACATTGTGGCCAAGATTTTATTGGTTTTAAGACATCAGGCATGTTTGCAGCTTCTTGTGCAAGCCCAGGCTTCACATGATTGCTTCTTTTTTTTTTTTCATTAGAACAACAAAAACAACAAAATATAAAATGCTTGACAACATGAGACGCAGGTTATGTGCATCCTAGTCATCTTTTATGCTAGCCCAACATGGAGACCTGGTGCGTTTATGCAATTGCATGAATAGTCTCCAATTTTAACACTAAATAAAATCTTATCACTTATACCATATAAAAAAGGAGGGAGTCCAATTTCCTGCTTTCACAGATTCACTGAGCCCAGTGCAAGTAAAATCATAATCAAAGAGAGAGTAATCCAACATAATAGACAAAATCTCTTACATACCAGTAAGACATTATAGCTGGCTGATCCACAATGCTTTCAACACCACCAAAAGATGGGGCAATATATGGGATTTTCAATGCATCCACAAATTTTATGGTGGTCATCAAGTCTCCATCAATCTGCACCATTTAAACAGATAAGAACATAAATTTTTTTTGTCAAATTAAAGCATACAAACAAAATGCAATCCCAGCCATCAGAACATTGAAGTAGTGCAAAATACTTACCTCAAAACTGACCACACCACCAAAACCAGTCATTTGCTGCTTGGCAATGTGGTGTTCAGGATGACTAGGCAAGCCTAGATAATAAACGCGCTTCACCTGCCAATATCATTACAAGAAATCTCATCATCAGGTATTTTCATACGGCCTTGAATATTTCTAACAGCATATTATCATGGAATGAAAGTGATAATATCTAGCCAGCTATTGCAGAAAGCAAGCAAGCTGCATTACTACACATGGAAAATTTTACTTTGCAATTTCTGTTACTCTGCCAAATAGAGCAAGTCTAGTTTTTGGTTTTAAAGGTAAACTTAACTTTCAGCCAAGTACATGTCCCAAAGGTAAAGGAAAACAGAGATTTTTTGCTCTAGTCTTAAGGGTGATTATTGCTTTCTAAAACAACATAAGTTTAGATTTTAAGGTAAACATGGGCCTGTTCACATTGACGATCAGGTGCTAATAGTGCTTCATGCTACTAGGCTCTTCTGTAAACTGTTATTAGAGGCAATGTATGGAATAAGTTTAAATGGATATATAGGAATTAGAAAAACTTTTTCCGCATTAGACAAGCTTCTGGTCATTGCACCAGTCACAGCACCCTTATAGAACTACGAAGGTTCAATGTCACGATTAACAGATGTTGCTGTAAGAATCTTTAAAGTCTGATCTTAAAACCTTTTTGCTATTTTCATCATACAGATAACTGGCTAGTAGCTAAGCTCACGTGTAATTACATGAACTATAAAGGTAAGTTCAAGCTTCATATTATCTGATATGAAACTAATAGTCATTGCTACCATTCTTAACAGTTACAACACCACTAATCCTTGTATTAATTGGAAACCATAAGTGCCCCTTCTGTAGCTTTATATGCAACAATCATGTATAATCATATTGCTGGAATGGATTCTTTAACAAATGAAGTACAAAATGAAAACTAAGAATATTATACACACCTTAGGATGTGCCTCTAAAACTTCGGCCATCCTCATTGCTGTTGAATTCTGTTGCTGTACACGAAGATGCAGCGTCTTCATGCCTCGGATAATCAGATAAGCAGCATTCTGTTATTGAAGAGAGATAGGTGGAAATAGTAAGTACATAGTGTCTTTCAGTGAAAGTATGGAGTAAAAACCCAAATTGTATATAGGCAATCAGGCATCTTGTGAGAAACATCAAGCTAAACATCATTCAATAGCAACTGAATATCTAAACGCCACATATCAACTTAAAAGCCTTCAAACTTGATGATATAATTTATACCAGTTCAAGAATGAAAGGATATAAGGAAATTTGGAGAAAAATTGTAACCCAGAGCCAAATCAGTCAAGACAACTTACCGGGTTGAGAGTGCCACCCAAAACATGATGCAAATTACGAATTTCTGAAATTAACTTCGTGGAACCACTTATGCATCCTCCAAGGACCTGGAATAGGAATCTTGTTTAATGCTTAAGCTTGTGGATAAACTGGTAGGCTAAAATTTTGGTATCTTTTAACTAACTGATAAAACAACGAGCTCAAACTCACATCATTATGACCGCCAATGAACTTTGTTACGGAGTGCAGAATAAGATCAGCGCCAAGAGCAAGGGCCTTCTGATTAAGAGGTGTTGCAAAAGTACCATCAATGCAAACTAATGCTCCTTTTCTATGGCAGAGCTCCGAAGCCAACTTGATGTCAACACATCTGAATAATGGATTGGTAGGAGACTCAGTAAAGAAAAGCGAAACCTGCATGGAATTAGAATTGTCAAATCAGGATAACATCACTAATTGAAATTCAAAGAACTTTCAAAAGCATACTGAACTACTTTCATTACTACTAACTTTGTTCTTATCAAGTGCAGATTCAAGAGCTTCCATATCTGCAGGGTCAATCACGGTAGCCTGCATAATCAAAATAATGATCAAAATCATAAACAGAAATTTAAAAATAAATCCATAATGCCAAATATTGAGAGAAAACAAGTGCCCTGCCAAGAGCATACAGATTCCACCAAATTTTTAAACAACGCAAGATATTTGCATGAAATATTTGGAATAGGAACCTTTGCATCTATATACTAATAGCTTCAGACAGAGCCACAAAGACATTAATCAAAATTTCAATATTCTTCTGACACATTAATCTATTCAGAAGAAAATGAAATGAGAAAAAGAAAATACATTAATTTCTTAAAAAATAACTGGAAAATAAAGGGTAAAATTCACTCATTAAATCTCCTCATCCTTTATATGTTTCAAAACCAGAAAAAACATCATTACAAATACTGTAGTTATTTGATTATAACATTCAGGATTCACGCTGCAACTTATAAGAAAGGCAAAAAAAAAATTAAAAATCAATCTTTTCAACTTTTAAGGGAATCAAAGATACAAGTAAGGTTTAAACATCGTCAAGGCACAGAAGCAACAACAGGCAAAAGAATGAAAAGAGTGAAACCAATACCGTGATTCCCATTCTTGGAAGAATAGTCTCAATGAATATCCTTGTCTTTCTATAGCAATCTGTGGTTGTCACAAGATGCCCACCAGCTGGAACTAATGCCAACAGCATGACTGTACTCGCACACATCCCAGACGCCATAACCACAGTTGATTCAGCGCCCTCGAGCTCACTGATATAAAGAGAAAAAAGTAACATCGTTTCTACTATCAAATCAAACAGGCACAAAAGCAAGAATATCATGTGCAGACTAAAGTGAAGAAGACAAACCTTATCTTCTCTTCTAAAACCACTGTGGTTGGATTTCCATAGCGGCCATATTCAAAACTCACACTGCGCTTCTCCTGCAACAAGGTCCCATAAATAAAAATAAATGTCTCTATAAGTTTTATTCGTTAGTTTGTTATATATTAACCCAAAGGGTATAAGAAATGTGCATAACATCAGATAAATGATTATTACAAATTAAAGAAGCAAAGGAATGTTGAAATTATGAAGTAATTGCAGCCATAGAATGAAAAAACAAACCTTGAAATCAATAAGATCAGCAGTTTTCTTAAAGAAATAGGCAGAAGTATTAACCACTGGGGTCGTAATTGCATCTGTAACTATACCGCGACCTAATCTTTCCGCTGCATTAACCCAACCACAAAATCACACATTCAATCATTGATTGTTAACGTATAAATTTAAATCAACTTCTTATTAATTAGTCGAATCTAGTAATATATCAAATATTAATTAGGGTTAAATATTTACCAGCATGAACTGCGAGGCTCCCATCGGAGCTCAAAAAAGATGAATATTTCAAATTGTTATTCAAATCATCCAACTGTACACTTCCATTCTCGTTAAGCCCCTGAACCACCGCCACCTCATCACCGACAATCGGCTCGGCAGCGGGGATTGCAGCGGCGGCAGCAGATTTAGCCGCCGCCGCCGAGGGAACACCGGAGGCAGAGTTGTTGGACCACGAAGCCGCAACGACTTGCGCCACACCGATGTTGCTACAGTTACGGCGAGCCTTGGTGCTAAGCTGGCGGACAAAGTTGGGAGGGAACTTCAAGATCAGAGACGACATTCCGCCGCCTAAAAACGATGTCGTTCCGTTACGAACTGAATTGACTCGGCGGGAAAACCGGCCATGACTGGGCTGGTCCGTGCCGGAGGGATCGGAACGGCACTCGAAGGAAGGGGAGAAGGCGGCGAAGGACTTGGGACACGGACACGAAGACACGGCCATTAGCGACACGGGACGTGAAACACTGTAAACTGAAGATACTGTGTTTCTTTGAAAATGCAAAGGAAGAGTTCTCTCAGGGTTTCGGTTTGGCTTCTGGCTCTTTGAAGGATCAAGTGGTCAAATAAACGCGTTGCTTTTTTGTCGTTTTTGGTATTTGGTATACCTTAGTTAAGTTGTGGTTTCTGTGCAAAAAAAAAAAAATTAAGTTGTGGTTAGTTTTTTTAACTATAGTTAGATTTCTTTTTTCCATTTCTTAAGAATAGAAAAATCATGAAACCCTGGTTGTCTACTCTCAACTTTTTTTTTTTTTTTTTCTAAAATTTATTATTAGAACTATCTCGATTTTTCATTCGGTCAACAGTATTTTATTTTTTTTATTTTTTTATTTTCAATAAAAAATATTTATTAACCTCTATCTTTTTTATTTAATTTTATTTTTTATTTATTTTATAGATTTTATTATTTTTTTATAAAAATTAATAAGTCCTTTATTTTATTTTTTTTTAGGAGAATTTGCTTGTTTTTATTTATAATAATTTATTTATCTTCTGTCATTAGAGTTAAGAAGAATTTGAATCTGATATTTATAAGATTATACTTATTTAAAAACTCATCAAACGAAGTCGATTTGTGATTCAGTATACCCACTAAATAAAATGTATTTTTGTCGATTTGACAAACGCAATCAAAGTAATGTATACAATTATTTCATCAACACAATCAATGAAACTCAAAGGAAAAATTTATCTTTATAATAAAATTTGTATATATTTTTTGAACACAATCAATTTTAATTTTTTATTTCAAGTTATACTTATTAATCATTATTAATGAAATATTTTTTTTATAAAAAAAAAATAGTAAGAGAAATCATAATAGTTGGATTACAATTACAATTATTGACGAGAATAATTATATATTAAAAATTGAATGTATATATATATAGTCACATGCTTGGTTGGTAAAAGAAAAGTATAATTTTATTTAATTTTTCTTGAGTTAAAAAAATTATCAATAAAAAATTAATGAATTTAATTTTTTAGAATAAAAGTAAGAGAGAATTTCTTAAATTAATATCCAAGATTTAATAATATAAAATTTTGTTAGTGGATAAGGTCTTACTACATAATTACAACATACTTGCCATAAAATAAGTTTTAAAAAAAAATCGTGTGCTTGCCATAAAGTTTGTAAATTAATATAAGAATTATTATTGGTTTAATAAACAAACTATATAAAATCATTGTCAAAAAATTGAACATAAAAACTAGTATACTTTACAAGGAAAGATGAAAGAATCAAATACTAAAAATTATAATTTCCTATAAATGTTTTCCTGATTCATAATGCTTATTTAGAGGTAACCAAATTAATTAGCATATATGTAAATTATTAATTTTTCCAAAAACAGTTCATAATGGATTCATTTCATGTGAAATCACATTCCTATGAAAGTAAATTATCACATCTAGATACAATGTAATTAATGGTAAATATATATATTATTTGAATAATAGACTCAAATTAGAAATCAATTAGACTCAAATTAGAAAATTGGATGAAGTGGCAAAATGTTGTGCAATCATATATTCTCATTATATATATATATATATATATATATATATATATATATATATATATATATATATATATATATATATGATTAATATATTTATAAAATAATTTACTAATACTTTTATTAATCATATCATTATTAATTACTTTAATTGTAATTGAAATCAATTTTATCAAAACCTCAAATTTAGGTGAGGCAGCAACAAATTATGCACACACTCTCTCAATTTTAGGTTTATAGTTTGTATATACTCATTCCGTTTCAAAATATTAGACATTTTAGATGATCGCATAAAGATTAAAAAAATTATTAAATAACTTTAATTTTAATTAAAATTGACTAATATACTATTATTTTACTATCATTAAAACTCATCATTTTTTCTCTCACCAAAATTCTATTAATAGAGATGAGGGTAAAATTGAAAAAAAGAGTAATAAATATTATTTAGAACTCATAAAACGACAATTAATTTGAAACAAAAAAAAAAATCTTTAAAACGATTATTAATTTGAAACAGAGGGAGTATATGATATGATATATATAAAATATGTTTATCTAATTTATGAAAATTCAAAATTATATAAAATTCAAAAAAAAATGCAGTTTTTGTTTCTATAAATAACAATTAAGTAGAAAATTATATTTATTTAAATATCATTATAACTCAAAGCATTAGTGCTAATTTATTTTTTATTATTCTATTTTATTATCATGAAAATGTAATTTTCTTTTTAGATTGAAAAGAATATGTATAAATCAAATACTAAAATATAACACTTTCAAATAATTTTTTTTATTTTTCATATTATTTCAACAACTTTTCTGAGTTAACTAAACAAGTGATAAACAAGTCATATACCACTATAAGTTTAAATCTTGTATGCAATATGACAGTAACAAAGTTGGCATTAGCCGCTTTTTTAAATGGTTTAGATTGATCTTTGTCATTTTTGAAACACTTTATAGTAAAATATTTTCTTATCTTTGTGTGTTACATGTGATGACTGTTCTTAAGATATAAATACAAGTGAGAAATCTTATATTGATTAAATATAAATATACTTGAGATCTAACTCAAGTGGTAAGAGTATTGCTTTTAGGAATGAAAGGTTTTGGATTCAAATCCCCTCCTTCTCACTAGGTGCGATTTTGTTTTTATGGCGAGTGTAAGAGGATGGTTACCCTTTGTTATGTAACTTACGGCCCATTAAGCCTCCCTAGTATCAAAATATATATAAATATAAATATATTTAGTCTTAAATTTATAAATGATTAGTTCTTCAATTTTATAAGCTAATTAACTTTTAAAGATGATTCTCTTAAATTTATCTTAAAAATCAACATGATATTTTCGATATGTTTCGAGTTTAATGATTGGTTTGTTTCACCCGTGTTAATATTTTTTTTTTTAAATAACTTTAATTAAAAAGTTTGAACTTGATACTTTATAATTTTAAAAATAACTCATGACATATAAAATTATAAGAAAATTTTTATTTACACCGAGTGTATAATTAGTGTTCATATTCTCAATTAATAATTGTGAATAATTTTAAAAAACTGTTCACTTAAAAATATTTATCTATCTTTTTTTTTTCAGTAAAAATACACCTTACTTAAATTTATATTATGTATTTCTATTATATTAACAGTTGGATTTATACACCTAATATAAATAAAATTTTCCCTAAAATTATATACATATTCATAGTTTAAAATTTAAAAATTTATGAATGGAGATGTTCAAATCTCATATATTTTATCAACATATATAGCACAAATTTTTATCATTATATAATCCAAATTGCTTATTGTCACGTCTGTTTCTACCTACCTAGTATTTGTACTTTTATGCTATTTCCTTTGCTTCCTTAAAAACATAAACAAGTTTGGTACGAGTCTTTAATTTATATAATAATTTTCTGGGCAAAAAAAATATATAAGATTAATTTATATATTTATTGAAATTATTATTTTTTTAAGTGAGTTTAAATATATGCATTTAAAAAAAGTATCTTATGAATATTAACACAAAATTAAATTTTAATCAATGACTAGGAAGCAAACTTCGTTATCACATTAGTACCAATTAAGTTTACTTTTTGGATTAATTTTTTTTTCATACATAGGAAATAAAAGGAATTAAACATTAAAAAATAGTGGTGGGGACAAAAAAAAAAAAAAAAAAAAGACTTTGAAGAAAAAAATCTCTTAAGCCTATGTATCATATGGCATCTAGGATTATAGCCACTTGAATAAAGTCCAAGATTGTGGACTGCCTAGTGTCCACAACATGCATACAATTGCATCTTTTTCTTTTTCTTTTTTTTATTATTTATTTTTTATTTGATTATCATGGAAACTCAATTTAAAAAATTACATATAATTATTAAACTAGCTATCATCTATCTATAATATCTATAAATGTAGGAATAGTGGAACATATATTAATTTAAGAGTGACAATATCAAATACGACACGAACTCAATACGAAATTAACGAGTTTGGGTTAAGAATTATCATGTTCGTGTCGATCCGATTGTGATACGAAAATAATTGTGTCTTATCATGGGTTGACCCATTAACTCAAAAACGACACGTTTAACCCATTAACACATTTAACCTAATATATTTTATGACTTTTAAAATATATATACATAAATATGATTTTTAATCTTCTTTACAAATTTATATATAATTATATTTTATATAATAATATAAATTAATAGGAGTTAATTTAGTAAATTTGATAATTTATAAATATTAAAATAAAAAAATAATTAATTTAAAATTTTAAACGTATTATTCGTATCGTGTCGTGTTACCTATTAATTAAATGAATTGTGTTAGTGTTTAAATTTTTGACACGATAAACTAATCGTGTCGTATTCGTGTTGACCTTTATCGTGTCATAGGTATAGGTTAACTCGACCCGAACACGACCCATTAACACGAATTGACACTCCTAATAGATAAAAGCACCTTTAATTATTTTTATTAATTTCTAATTTATTCTAATTACATGTATTATATTATTATTATTTATTACTGCATAAGAGAATCTTATTATAGTAAAAAAAAAAATCTTATTATAAACCTAGCATTATTCTATAAGAAAAAAGAAAATACAACTATGACTTATTTTACAAGAATTTTAATCATTTTTCATGCACTATATATCGATATATATATACATGCTAATAAAAATTCAAGATTGAATTCAAAGTTTATAAATTAAATTTTATGATTATACAGTATACATTAGCATATTATTTTGATAATTTGAAGGATGCATATGAGTATTTGTAAATGTATATATATTTATTTGTAAATAGCTAAAAATTCTATTCTGTAAATATAAACCAAGATAGTAGGGTATTTTAGTCTTTTCCATAAAATGTATATAAAGACTGATGTAACTGTTTCTTTGTAATGAATGAAACCCAAGATTCATTTTCTCTTATTTTGTGTCTGAGTTACAGTAAGTGTGAGAGAGCTTTATCAAGCTACAATAGCAGCTTGATGCTCTACATGGTATCAGAGCGGGTTCTTGATAGATAGATGTGAAGAAATTACTTCATTGTCTTTTAGATCTATTTTTGATTAAGAGATTGATTCGTTGTTTACATTGTTTCTTCGATTTTTTTTTTCTTCTGTTTTTGATTTCTTCGATTCAGATTTTCCTTATTCCTTTCTTCTTCTTTCGTGTTTTTTTTTTTTTTTTTTTTGGATTTAGGTTTCGATTTAATTCACTGAAATTGTGGCTTCATTATTCCTTTTTGTTGATTCGATTGATCAAATTAGGGTTTCTTATCTTTCTATATAGACGTCATCTAAGATTTTTTTTTTAGGGTTCGAAAGAAACACTTGTTAAGATTTTGATACAAATTATGGCATCAGACACCGACACAGAATCAATTCCTACCCGAACAACTCGAAGAGGTTTTGGAGGAGTTAGAAATCACATAATGGAAGCGCATAATATGGGAGATCCTTGGACATTGCAAAACTCGGATAATCCAAGTATGACTCTAGTAAGTGCTCCATTAGATGGCACTAATTTCATGTCTTGGAGTAGATCCATGAAAATAGCACTTGGTGCTAAGGTTAAATTAGGGTTTATTAATGGGAAGTGTAGTATGCCAGAAGAAACCTCATATGAGTTTGAACAATGGCAGAGGGTTGACTTTATGGTCACCTCTTGGATATTAAATTCTATATCCAAAGAACTTGTTGATGCTTTCATATATGCTAGAACTGCTAAAGAACTGTGGGATGAATTAGAGGAGCGTTTTAGAGAGAGTAATGGTTCCATGATTTATTAGATACAAAGAGAAATAGGAACCATTACACAGGGTAGCATGTCTATATCTCTGTATTATACCAAACTTAAGAAACTGTGGGATGAATTAGTTTGTCTCATGCCCTAGCCTGTTTGTACCTGTGGGGCAGCTAAGACCAATGCAGATATGATTTGTTTAACCAAGCTAATGCAGTTCCTTATGGGTTTAAATGATAACTATGATCATATTAGGAATCAAATCCTTCTTTTAGAACCTTTGCCTAGTGTTAATAAGGCCTACTCTATGGTTCTTAGAGTTGAAAAACAAAGGGAGATTCAAACCTCTGTAGACCACACAAACAATATTGCCATGCTTGTTAAAAACCAGACTGTTAGGAAAGATTTTAATAGAGCATACAAGGATTCTGGGTCTTGGAATTCTACTGGTTGGAGAAAGGATCAGGTTAAGAAATATGATCTAGTTTGTGACCATTGTGGATATCATGGTCACACTAAGAAATCCTGTTTCAAGCTCCATGGTGTACCAGAATGGTATGAAAATTTGAAGAAACAAAGAGTTAGAGGGCCAGCTAGATTAATAGCTCAGGTTGCTGAAGATGATCTTGATGAACAAGGTGTTTCTCAAGGAACATCAAAGGAGGAGGATTGGTCTTCTTTAATTGCTCAAGTTGTCCAGAAGGAAGTCTCCAAATATATGAAGAGTAAGGATGCCCATGAAGGTGATTTGATCAATTATACAAGTTATGCAGGTACTGTCCATACTTTATCCTTGAGTGTGTTTGATTATAAGAATGAAAGTGTTTGGATAGTTGATTCAGGTGCTACCAACCATATTTGTTTTGATAATAATCTCATGCATCATTCATTCAAACCTGTTAAGCTTTCTACTGTTCACCTACCTGATAAAACTATCAAAAGAGTTCATAATATTGGATCTGTTACTTTGCATGATAAATTTACCATCACCAATGTTTTACATGTTCCTTCTTTCAATTTCAATCTTCTTTCTGTTAATACACTTACCAAAAATATGCAAATACATATCATTTTTTGTGATACCTACTGCTTATTTCAGGACCTGTGGACTGAGGAGATTTTGGCAGTGGGTAAAGTTGTTGCCGGCTTATATCTGTTAGATAAATCAAGTTTTTCTGTACATACAATAAGACAATTTCAATCTAAACATTCTAGAATTCTTTCAATTGTAAAACCAGCAACTTCTATTGTACATACTCTTGCTGTTAATAAAAATTCAAAACCTATTTCCTTTCAACTATTGCATAATAGATTAGGACATCTTTCTCATATTAAAATTTCTCATTTGCCTATTAAATTTGTTGATAATGTTAATTCTATTCCTTGTGATGTGTGTCCTGCTTCTAAACAGTTTAGGTTACCATTTCCCACTAGTACTATTCATACCACCAAACCTTTTGAATTAGTCCATATGGATTTGTGGGGTCTATATAGTACTCCTTCTATCACTAAAGCTCATTATGTCTTGACTATTGTAGATGATTTTACTAAGACTACATGGACCTTTCTATTAAAAGACAAAACAGAAACTTTCCAAAACCTTAAAAAAAAAATTTCTTTAGTCTCTAACCAATTTAACTATTCTGTTAAAACTATCAGGAGTAACAATGGTACAGAATTTATCAATAGTTCTTGCCAAAGTATTTTCCATGATTTAGGTATCATTCATCAAAGATCTTGCTCTTATACTCCTCAACAAAATGGAGTCGTTGAAAGGAAACATAGGCATTTACTTCAAGTAGCTAGGGCTCTTCTCTTTCAATCTCATTTGCCTTCTAAATTCTGGCCTGAAGCTATTCTTACTGCTACTTACATCATAAATAGATTACCTACTCCCTTATTACATTGGAAATCTCCTTTTGAAATACTTCACCACAAATTACCCAATTATGATATCCTTA
>CATKHJ010322489.1:0-11359 GCA_949750685.1 Vernicia montana
AACATCGCTTTATTGTTAAAAGGAACCATTATTGTTCATACAATGTTTGTTCATTCTGTATTATATTATTATGTACTCACTGAGCTTTGTCTCATTCCATAGTTGTTGATTATTTTCAGGACCAGTTGATAGGTCAGCAAGGTAAATTCCAAGTTATATGTTTTCATTTGGGAATTGCACTGCTATTTTGATGATACGGTATGGATATGTATTAATCGAAAGTTTACTCTAGAGCTCTATGGATTTTAAATTCTGTAATAATGTAGTAAATAGAATATCGTTTGTATGATATGTGACATGATATAATGATGTTACAGTCCAAACACTTAAGTAATTTACGGTGAACTGCACTAAAATTGATGGAAAATGGAATTCAAAAGTAAAAGCATGTAAATGGTATTAAGTAGACAACTGAATATTTCATAATTGTTTAATGTGTTATTGGATATTAAGGAATGGTAATTATGGTTTCGATTATGGGGTAATGATAACTTGGTAATTAATGAAAGTCAACAATTATTATAAGGGTTCTATGAGTTTAGGTGACCTTATGTCTCCCTATACCCTAGGACAGTCATGGCTTAAAGACGGGTCATGACAAAATCGTGTTTTTAAAAAACCAATATTAAATAAAACATCTTATGAGTTATGGAATGGAAGAAAACCCAAAATTTCATAAATAAGAGTATTTGGTTGCAAGTACTATATATTGAATACCAAGGATAATCTTGGAAAATTTACATCCAAAACGGATGATGGTATCTTTTTTGGCTATTCCACCACTAGCAAAGATTATAGAGTCTTTAATAAGAAATTTTTAGTAGTTGAATAGTCTATAAATGTTGTTTTTGATAAATCTAGTAAGCTTGATCTTAGGAAAGGTAGTATCCTTGATGATTTTGTACGAAAATTTGAAAAGCTTGAGATTGAGGACAATTCAAGGGAATAGATGGTGAATGAAGAGACTCAACAAGATGTTGAAGCTCAACCTCAACAACAAGAGGATCACTCTCAAGGACTCCCAAAAGAATGGAGCTACCTCAAGGATCATCCCAAAGATCTCATTATTGATGAAACCTCAAAGGGTGTAAGTACTAGATCTCATTTTAAAGCTTAAGATAATTATCTTGCCTTTGTTTCTCAATTTGAGCCAAGGACTATTTATGAGGCTCTTAATGATGAGTGTTGGGTGATTGCTATACAAGAGAAACTCAACCAATTTGAAAGAAACAAAGTTTGGGAACTTGTTCCTAAACCCAAAAATCATTCAATCATTAGATGTAAATGGGTGTATAGAAATAAGTTAGATGAGCATGGTTTCATCACTAGGAACAAAGCTAGATTGGTTGCCAAAGGGTACAACCAAGAGGAAGGCATAGACTATGATGAAAGTTATGCTCCGGTGGCAAGATTAGAAGCTATTAGGATATTATTAGCATTTACATGTCACATGAATTTCAAATTATTTCAAATGGATGTGAAAAGTGCATTTTTAAATGGTTTTATTGAAGAGGAAGTTTATGTTGAATAACCTCCCGGTTTTGAGGATCATGAACTTTCAAATCATATTTTTAAATTGACTAAGGCCTTGTATGGATTAAAACAAGCTCTTAGAGCTTGGTATGAAAGGCTTAGTTCCTTTTTATTAAAAATGATTTTGTAAAAGGAAAGGTTGATACTACTCTTTTTGTAAAAAGGCACAAGCATGACACACTCATTGTTCAAATTTATGTTGATGATATTGTATTTGGTGCTACTAATGAAACTCTTTGTGAGGAATTTGCTAAGTGTATCACTATGGAATTTGAGATGAGCATGATGGGAGAGCTCAAATTCTTTTTTAGTCTTCAAATTAAGCAATGCAAAGATGGTATTTTCATCAACCAATCCAAATACACCAAAGAGTTATTGAAGAAATTTGGAATGGATGGTTGCAAAAATAGCAAGACACCAATGAGCTCATCAACTAAGCTTGACAAAGATGAAATGGGTAAGCATGTAGATGAAAAGAAATATAGAGGTATGATTGGCTCACTTTTTTATCTTACTGCTTCTAGACCCGATATCATGTATAGTGTATGCTTATGTGCTAGATTTCAATCTTGTTCTAAAGAGTCTCATTTAAATGCGGTCAAAAGAATTTTAAAATATTTATATGGTACATTACATTTAGGATTATGGTATCCTAGAGATTCATCATTTAGCATTATTGGATATTTTGATGCGGATTATGCCGGTAGTCTTTTAGATAGAAAGAGTACATCCGGAACTTTCCATTTTCTTAATGAGTGTTTAGTTTCTTGGTTTAGCAAGAAATAAGTTTCGGTTGTCTTATCTACCGCCGAAGCGAAATATGTGGCGACGGTTTGTTGTTGCACTCAAGTCCTTTGGATGAAACAACAACTCAAGAACTATGGTCAAGCTCTTGATCACATTCCCATCAAATGTGATAATACAAGTGCTATAAACCTTTCAAATAATCCCATTCAACATTCTAGGAGCAAGCATATAGACATTAGGCATCATTTTTTAAGAGACCATGTGTAAATTGGAGATGTTGTATTGAAATTTATTGATACAACTAACCAATTGACAGATATTTTCACAAAACCCTTAAAAGAAGAAAGATTAAACTTCATTAAAAGGGAATTAGGGATGCTTGATGGAATCTCCTTGTCATATTTTCTTTACATAATTCTTGATGTGCATAATTTGTTCTTTTGCCATCAAATTGTAATTTATTGTTTTGATTGATACAAATGCTCAATTTGTTTGATTGTGATTATCTTTGTGTGCATTAACAAATCAATATCACATGTATGCATATTAGATGTTAAATATGTGCATTCATATTCTTTTTATCATTTAAATTGACACTTGATCAAATTGCATACATGTTTTTCACAAATTTCTCTTAAATTTCTAAAAAATCCTCTAAATCGCAATCGCCACAAGCTTTTGGCGAATGCGAAATTCGTATTTCTTCTTCCCGTTGGCAATTTATGAATATAGCGATCGCAAGTCTTTTATCGCAAGCACAAAAATCTTCATTTTACTAACCGTTTCTCAGAAAATTCAAATATCGCAGTTGCGACTACCTATTTGCGAACGCGATTTACAATTCTAACACAAAAAAAAAATAGCCATTTTAAAATGGCCAGTTTTGCATTTAATGCAAAAACTAGTTATTTTTTCACAGATTTTAAGCATTCTTAAGGCTATAAATACCCCTTTTACTCATCTAAAACATTTTACAAATATTTCTAATACTCCAAGAACATTCTCTCTATATTTCTTTGATATTTAATTCAAAATCTTTCTCTTCATCTTTTCCTTTCTACTATTTCTTATTATTCAATGGCACCAAAGACTAAATTTACAAAAGCCTCCAAAGGGAAAGGCCCTAAACTACACAAGCACCTTCTCCTCTTGAATGTATGAAGGGGATTACAAAAGAAGAAAAACTCAATTGGTTCAAGTTAGAACCCAAACCCATTATTGCCAATAAAGTGCCAAACATCATAAACCTTAGAACCCTAAGCATAGAGGGAGACATTATGCTCTTTTTGGATAATCTAAATTGGAGAACCTTCATATTCCCCACCAAAGATGGATTTGAGGAACTTACAAAAGAGTTCTTTGCTACTCTTGTGCTTAAGAAGAAATTCTTCGATACCTATGGGTCTTATGGCATTAGGTTTTAGTTCTTTGGCCAAGTATATGGCCTAAAATTGGAGAAAGTGACGGAACTATTCGGATTTCAACAAGAAGGTGCTTCCACTCTTAATGAGTTGGATGAACTTCAATGATTTTTGGAAGGAATTGTCCATTGAGACAAGGTATGACCCTAAATCATCCTTAGCTAAACATTTTCGCACCTTGACTCTTTAGGTTCTTCATCGAATTGTCACCTTTTCTATTAATGCTATAGGGGATGGCAATGAGAAGGTCACCCCAAAAGACCTCTTCTTTCTTTTTGGCCTCCTCAAAAATCATAAAATTCAAACCATAAAATTTCTCATTGATCAATTTGTCCATCTAGCCAAAACCCCTAAAGGAGTAATCCTTTTATCCTCCCAATTAACTAGGATAGCCAACCATTTATATCTCGAGTTTTATCTGAAGATTGATTATCTCTTTTTGAAGAAAAGATGCAGTTAAAGAATTTAGGTTTAGGTTTGAATCTCACTAGAATTCAGAGAAAGAAATCCAAAATTCAAATTTTAGAAAGAGGGAGGTAACCATTTATAATGGATACTAATCAGTTTTAGTGTCTTTATATAGAAAAGAAATAATAATAATATATTCATGAATGACATAAAGCCAGTCAATAGTCATTTATAGAAAAGATAAATTGCATCAGTAAGAAAAAAATTTATTGGAAAGGTAACTTTTCTTAGAAAGGTAAGATTGTCAATGGTAGATAACTTTCCATCCTAACCTGACATCTTCTGACACAACTTAAAATATCTAAACCAATTATCAAAACTTACACTATACATTGTACAACAATACGAACTCATTAACTCATCTCAAAAACATACATAGACATCGAAGCCCTATTATCAAATTCACAGCACGTCCTCGTCTACTCAGCTTTGACTTACTTAGTTTGCTTCATCAGTCCATAAACATCCTTAGTCTCATTATCAGTTTATTGACTCACCTCACACATACCGAACTCCTTAACTTAACTTATCCACTTTGCCTCATTCGTACCAAATCCTCTTGTTCACTTTGCTTGTACTAAGTCATTTGCTCGTCTTTATCATCGTCTAAACCAAGTTTGTCTATCTATCTAGTCTTCTCTTCATTATGAAGTCAACCTTGTAACCAACCCTTGTAGCCTTTCTTCTCGAAACTCTTCGCTTCGTACCATCCCCCTTTGCCATACTTCCCCTTGTAATGCCTCACCTTATTTCTAAGATTTGGCCTCGTCACTATGGCTCATTCTTACTGAGATCCCACTTTTTTCACCAACCTTATCTTTACTAACAAAGCTTCTATTCCACTTAGTTATTGGACTCTATCTTCGGTGTCAGTCAGTCACTTAGACATGGATTCTTCATCCTCGTTTTCCTTTTCTCCTTAACTGATATTGAAATCCAATAAAAATTCCTAACTATCTCGTCGTCCTAATTCTCATAATTACACCATCTCACTCATCTTTAGGAATTCTTCGCAGATAACCAAAACCTGGGGTATTACAGACGTGAACAATCCTCTAGCACTTACGCTTGCCTCACTTCATCTCCAGATTGAGCTCCTTGACTCATCCTAGTGTCGAGGCTGTCAGCTCATCTCGTTAGATCGAACTAGTTAACTCAAACTACTCGACTCGTCTCTCTAGTATCGAGGCCGTCAGCTCACCTTATCATATTAAGCTCATTTATTTGAGTTACTCACCTTGCCTTAATACTATAGGATTAATAATCTTAAAACAAATTTTGTTCATTTATTTATTCTAAACATTTTAACTTAAGATTTTACTTTTACATTATGTAATAGGGTGCTATTTAGATAGTGAAATTATTTTCCAATTTGAAAAAAAATAATATTTACTTTGTAGTTTCAGATATGGCAACCTTTGTTGTACCAGTTACAGTTCTTGTGAACCATGGAAAGAAATCGGAGAAATTCAATGGTCTAAATTTCAAAATGTGGCATAAAAAAATGACGTTTATTTGGCCATGTTGAATCTTGCGAGATACTTGACTGAGGATCCTCCAACGCTGAAAGAGGATGAACATGATGTCCAAGTAATTAATGTAGTTGATGCTTGGAAGCATTCTAAATTCTTGTGCTGAAACTATGTCATGAATGGTCTGACAGATTCACTGTACAATGTGTATAGTGGAAAGAAAATGACTAAGAAGTTATAGGAATCATTAGATCAAAAATATAAGACTGAGGATGTTGGGTCTAAGAAATTTATGGTGGGCCATTTCCTAGATTATAAGATGGTGGATTCCAAAACAGTTATTTATCAATTATAAGAGATCCAAGTGATCTTACACAAGATTCATGCTAAAGGGATGTTCTTAAATGAACCCTTCCAAATGGCTGCTATTATTGAGAAGCTGCCACTTGCATGGAAGGATTTTAAGAATTAGCTTAAGCACAAGAGAAAGGAAATGAGTATTGAGGATCTAATTGTTAGACTTCGTATTGAGAAAGACAATAGAGGATCTGAAAAGAAGGGGGCTGATTCATTTGCGTCTAAAGCAAATGCTGTGGAGCATGGTCAAAATTCCAAGGGAAGTGCTTCAATTGTGACAGGGTGGGTCACAAATCATCAAGAAGTTGCCTAAAAGAAAGAAGAAGAACCATGCGGCTCTTATGGTTGATGACATCACTCAAGAAGTTTCTGGCATAAACCTGTGTGTTGTAGTGTCTGAAGTGAACTTGGTCGGGTCCAACCCGTAGAAATGGTGGATTGACACTGTTGCAACTAGGCACATATGCTCAAAAAAAGGCTTGTTCTCATCCTTCAAGCCTACTAAGAATGGAGAGAAGTTGTTTATGGGAAACTCATCCACTTTTAAGATCCAAGGACAAAGAAAGGTGGTGTTAAAGATGATTTTTGGGAAAGAGTTGACTCTGAACAATGTGTTGTATGTACCGAAAATTCATAAGAACTTGGTGTCGATTCACAACTTAACAAGTATGGATTCCGCATGATGTTTGAGTCAGATAAAGTTGTTTTATCTAAAAACAGAATGTATGTAGGAAAGGGCTATGTTACTGATGGGCTTTTTAAGCTCAATGTAATGACTATTAAGCATAATAAAATGAAAAATTCTTCTGCTTACTTTCTTAAGTCTTCTAGTTTATGGTATGGTAGACTAAGACATGTTAATTATGATAATTTTCCTAGGCTAATTAACATGGATCACATTCCCACTTTCCAAATTGATTCTGAACATAAATGTAAAATTTATGTTGAGGCAAAACTAACAAGGTCATCTTTTCAAGTACTTGAAATAATACTGAGCCCCTAGATCTAATATATAGTGATGTGTGTGATTTAAATTTGTAAAAATAAGAGGTGATAATAAGTATTTTATTACCTTAGTTGATGATAACACTAAATACTACTATGTGTATTTGCTTAAAAGTAAGGACGAGGCCATAGAGAAATTTGTTCTCTACAAAAATGTAGTTGAGAATTAACTCAATAGGAAAATTAAGGTGAAGCTCCGTTCACAACACAAAATTATACACGAAATCACACAACCTTATTCACCCCAGCAAAATGGTGTTGCTGAGCGGAAAAATCATACCTTAAAAGAAATGATGAATGCAATGCTGATAAGTTATGGATTAACCCAAAACATGTGGAGGGAAGCCATTTTATCAGCAAATTACCTTTTAAATAAGGTACTTCGTAAGAAAGCAGAAAAGACCCCTTATGAGTTATGAGAAGGAAGAAAGCCTTCTTATAAATAATTATAAGTGCAGGGGTGTCTTGTAAAAGTGGTTGTACCTGCACTAAAAAAGGTGAAGATAAGTCCAAAAGAAGTTGATTGCATCTTCATTGGCTATGCATATAATAGTAATGCTTATCGGTTTCTTGTGTATAACTCTAATATCTCAGACATACATACAAACACGATAATGGAATCAAGACATGCATGCATTTAGCCGTTGTTGCAGGGTGGAAGCCCCTTAGGCATTACCATCGGCGTGCATCACCATGAGTGTGTTTAACCCTGACATATCTTGTCTAATGTGACAATTGCTACAATTCTTTACTTTGTGATGTTTGGATGAGTTGAGTTAGTGGCCTCGGATGAGAGGTAGAGCTTTAGTATGATATGAGAGTAGGCCAGTCGGTTGCTGCTCAAACTTTATAAGAATGACCTTAGAGAATAAGGATGAGCTTCGATGATGAGGACAAAGATGAGTCCTGAGGGTGAACTAGTGCCTCGTCATATAAGTCCTAAGCTTCTATGGTAATGATGAAGACGAGTCATGAGGGCAAGCCAGTGCCTCATTAGATGAGTCCTGAGCTTCTATGATAAGGACGAAGACAAGTCCCCGAGGGCAAGCTAGTTTGCCAACTAGATTTATACTCCAAGCCCATAAATGGCAGTCTCCTGGATGGGCTTTGTCCCTGTTAGGCCTAATTAGAACTTAGCAATCAATGAGTAATCTAGGAACTGATCACTAGAAGGGGATAGTGAAAGTACTAAGGTACTTACAAAATACTCGTAGTTATGGGTTGCATTATATGAGATATCCAATTGTCCTGGAAGGATATAATGATTCGAATTGGATATTTAATATAAAAGACTCGAAGTCTATGAGTGGATATGTATTCACTTTAGCAGGTGCAGTTGTATCATGGAAATCCTCTGAACAAACTGTTATAGCCAGATCCACAATGGAGTTTGAGTTTATTGCTTTAGATAAATGTGATGAGGAAGTTGAATGGCTACATCATTTCTTAGAGGATATTCTAAAGTGGGAGAAGCTCGTGCCACCAATCTGCATTCATTGTGACAGTCAATCTGCGATTGGGAGGGTACAGAGCAACATATATAATGGTAAGTCGAGACATATACTTCGTAGATATAATTTCATTGAATAACTACTCTCAACTGGAGTTATCACTGTTGATTATGTAAAATCAAACGGATCTGCTAACCAAAGGGTTAAACAGAGAGTTAGTTGATAAGTCATCAAGGGGAACTAGACTAAAGCCCATTAAAGAATAAGTCAGTACAATGGAAACCCAACTTAGTTGATTGGATCCTAAGATCTAAATTCAAAGGGATAACCTAGTTGTAAAGACTTAGTTGGATCAATATGGGGGTTATACTCATGTCTATTCCTGTGATGAAAACAGTAATGCTCGTAAGGAATGAGGATAAGTGATGCTTTTAATGATTCTTTTGCTTTGGGAATCCAAGCGGAATAAGGTGGGTTACTCTTAATTAAGAGATCATCTATATGAGAGAGAAGTGGGGCCACTTCGATAGGAATTGTATTGGGCTCGATTCTTAGAAACTCTCACAGAATCAGGTGTATGTTCATGGCCAAAATGAACATAATAATGAGAACAATATTGTATTAGGGAGATTCCTGTGTGAAGTATATCATCATTTATACAAATGGCATAACAGTTCAAAGACATGTGTCTGCTGGTCAGCTAGTAAAGTAAGTATACTTTCATAAGGGAAAGTTCAAAGGGTTATACCTACCTATCCTATGCAGATGTTGACCGCCGAACTTTTATCACCAAGTTATTGATTTTTTATGGTCTTTATCAATTTTCATTCATGTGGGAGATTGTTGGAAAACATATAAAAATTATTGAATGAGAAATTTATATCTTTTTAATTGGCCTATTTATAGGTTGAATTAAATATTTTATGCCAACATTGCCCCTTCTGATTACTATATAAGGAGACATTATTCACTCTTCAAAACGTATCAATAGCAAGAGCTTTTTTCTCACTCTCTAGCTTTCTCTTAGAATCTCTCTAATTTTCTTATTATCCTTAGAAAGTTCTTTTACTATTTAAAGGTTCTTCTTTCGGTGATAAAATCAAGCACAATTCTAGTTCATTGAGAAGTAGCTTTGTGGTGCTCAATAGTTACTTGACTACTGTTGTATCTTGGAAGACAAACGTGAACAATCCTCTAGCACCTACGCTCGCCTTGCTTCGTCTCCAGATCGAGCTCCTTGACTTGTCTTTCTAGTGTTGAGGCAGTCAGCTTATCTAATCAGATCGAGCTCATCAACTCGATCTCTTCAACTTATCTCTCTAGTGTCGAGGTCGTTAGCTCACCTCGTCATATCAAGCTTATCAATTGGAGTTCCTCACCTCACCTCATTACTATCGAATTAACATTATATGCCAAAAAAATTTACCCAATCCTTCTATGTCTTCATTCAATCATTTTAACGAACATATGGTATATCATAACCACAAAACCATATTTAGTAGCAATTTTCTTAAGAAGAAATCATATATATCCCAAGCTTGGATACATAAACAAATATAGTTGTAGAAATGCCCCTTTTTTCTTTTTGAATTTTGAAACTCTAAATTCCCATTTTTTTTCCAAAGAAATTCCCATTTAATTTTGATGAAGATATATTGAAAATTTCAATACACAAAACATAAGATTAAGCAACAGACGTAGAGATGGAAAACTTAATTATGAGGGGTATTTTATTCCTTTCATAGGTTTTTAATGGTAAAAATGGACAAAATGACTAATTTATTGACGGCATTAAAACTGAATGACTAATTAGTTATATCACTACAAAAAAAAAACGCAATTTACCGACAATAAATTTTTATAGTAATTCTATAATTTTTGTCGGTAATACAGTGTACCGACTAAAAAATTTAGTTAGTATTAAACTTGTCGGTAATACAATTTACCGACGAAAATTCTAAATTGTCGGTAATTACTGATGGAAATTTAGTCGGTAAATTGTTTTTATTTTGTCGGTAAAAGTCTACATTATTTGTCGGGAATCAATTTACCGATAGAATTTGAATCAATTTACCGACTAAATTTCCGTCGGTAATTACCGACAATTTCGAATTCTGTAGGTAAATTGCTAATATTTTTTTTTTAAAAAAAATTGTCCGTAAATTTTAACTAAATATTTTTTAAAAAAATAAAATATTTTGTCGGTAATCCGTCGGTAAAATTATTTTTTTAAAAAAATATATATTTTTCTAAAAAATAAAATAATAATTTAAAAATTAAAAATTTTTAGGATGAAAATGAAAAAAAATAAAAAGAAATTATAATATAAATTATGAAGCCTAAAAAATATTCAAAATGGCTAAAATTAAAAAAATAATATTATATCAAAACTAAAAAGAATAAAATGAACCTAAAAAAAGAGAGAGATAAATAAAAAATTTAGTAAGATAATTAATTTACTCAATTTATTTTATAGTTTACTAAATTATAAAATAAAATAAGTAAGCATAAAAAATTTAATTAAAAATTAAATTTAAGATAAAAATTTATTAAATTTTTTTCATTTAATATAAAAATGTAATTTATTAAATATAAAAATATAAGAAATATAAATAACAAAGTATAAAATAAAGAAAGTATAAATTTAAGAAAATTGGAATACATTAAGTTAATATATTTTTTCTATTGAAAGGTTTGGAATTTAAGAAGTAAAAAAAAAAAAAAGAGAATAAGATAGAAAGAGTATTAAATGAGAAAATGAAAAAGAAAATGATGAAAAAAAATAAAATAATTCATGAAAAAAATAAGAAAGAAAGGAAAAAAAATTAATACATTTTATATATTGAAGGGTTTAAAATTTAGGAAGTAAAATAGAAAAAAAAAATGAAAAAATAAAAAAGAAAGA
>CATKHJ010322610.1:0-12532 GCA_949750685.1 Vernicia montana
CCCCCTTATGATCGAAGCCTCGATCCTATCCATTCTGTCATTAGTTCTTCATTCCATGGCTTGAAACATCTCTATTAAGGCTTTCATCGGATCTATGTCTCCATGTGGATTTCCTTAATTTCCACTCATCTCTAAATCTGCAAAACAATGTTAGTAAAGCAAAAATAACCTCACTTCACTCCCTCAAGTGTTTCACTCAAGTAATTTTATCACTCAAGTTCACTCGTGTTTGTTTCACACTCAAAACAATGGCTTTTCTCTAGATGAGCTCACACTAAGCCTTTTTGCACTCAATTCTCTTATTTAGATTAGATGCAAAGATCAAAATTAATACAAACTCTTACTAAATTACAATGAAAACTTAAGAAATCAAAACGGTAATAGGAAAGACAGAAGTGACCACGCCCCAGTACACGCCCTAGGTTCAACCGATCCTTAAAATGCTAAAAAAAATAAAATTTAGAAATTTGCTCCAGAGGCGAACACACCCTTATTGTTGGGCGTGTAGCCCACTGTTTCTCTGAACTTTTTTTTTTTTATTTTTTTTTTTAACAATTACAGAAACAGTAAACTTAGGACAGAAAAGAAAAAAAAACTAATTTAAAAGAGAAACAAAATCAAGAAAGGCAAACCGAATGTGAAGATCTATCAACAAAACTTTCAGAGCCTCTGAAAGAGCTTCAAACGATCGAATTTGGGCCTAAAAGTGGATGGTGTCAGTATCTTTGACATGATTATAGATCTGTCAACGAGCTTTGTTTTGATATATTATGAGTTTCGTAACTCATCCCGAGTCAAAAGTTATGGCCGTTCGAAGTCGACTTGTGCACGAAACTTCAATCAATACAATTCAAATCTTCTTTTCTTCCTTCTAATATAGTTCGAATTGGCCAACATATATTTTTTTTGAATGATATGACCTTCCAACAACTAAATTTGATGAAACAGATAAGAACAAAAAAGACAAAAAATAATACGAAAATAGGAAACAATGAACTGATTTTGAATTTGATTGCAAAATCAAATTCGATTTTACCTAAGACTAAAGGAAACAACTTTTTTTATGATTTTTGTTGATTTTAACACTAAACAGAAAAAAAAAATGATTACAGAAAAGAATAGAAAGCACAGAAGACGCAGAAATCAAACAAAAACAAGACAAACACAAGAAACGATTTTGGATTTTTTTTTTTCGAATTTAATATTAAGCCAGGATTAATGATCTTAAGACCTAACAAAACAATATATCACGAAACATGAACAAATAAATAGACACGGAATCAATAAAACGAAACAGAAAATGAAATAGGATAGATATAACCTGATTTAAAGCCTAAGCTCTGATACCAAACTGATACGAACTACAAGTATACTAAACTTAAGACCCAATATCTTTGCGCTTGGAAGCAACTCCTTGGAAAGCTAAATTAGATTTACCCCAAGTCCGCGACCGAATCCCAACTCGTGATAGAGCACCTTGGAATATGATCTTGCGATCTCCGCGACACAATACCAACTCGTGAAAGAGAACTTTGGAATAAAATACTCACAAAGTAATTAGCTTTGATTGTATGAACATTAATTCAAGTAAGAATCAATAAACAAGAGAACACTCTCTTAAGGTTTAAAAATCTGAATTTTATTAATCATCAAAATTTGTCTTACAACTGAAATAAATGTCATATTTATAAGGTTACAATGATAAGTAACCCTAATTAGGATGTTTGGCCACAAAACTAAGCTGATTCTAACTTAAAATTAACTAATCTCGTAATTGGGCTTTAACTAATTAAAAATAGGCCCAAAATTACTTAAAACATGAAAATAAAATAATTTAAACATATCTTGGACTTAATACATAACATTGGCAACCCAAAACACTTAATAAACTTAATAAAAGAAGTTTTAATGGATCTAAATCTGAAATAAATCAAATCCACCATGCGAATTGCATTTAAAAGACTTGAACAATCTTGAAACGCCATTCGAATGGGCCTTGAATAGATTTGTGCATTTTCGAATCCCATCATTTCCCCTTTCTTGAAATGATTCGTCCTCGAATCAAGCTCCATGAAATTGCATCATGTGACAAGAGACTTGAAGCTTCCCTTGTATGTATCAGATGGCCTGTCTAATGAGGCCTTGAGCATGGATATGGTGTTGTCTTGGATCTTGCACATCTAGATGTCTTGAGGCCTGCTTCTTAGAGCAGTTGAACATGCTTTGAGCCTAGATGACATAGCCCATTTAAATGGAGCTATTTTTAATCTTCATGAAGCAAGTTGATGTTTTTCCTTGCAAACAAACAAATCTCTAACTATAGAGTAAAACACCATGAAAGATGTACTGGGTAAATTAGAGTTACAATCACAACAAGAAAAGAGAAATACAATAAAATTTTTACGTGATTCAGTCTCTCAATAGAATTGCATTTCTTTGTATTTGTACTTTATCGATCTTGCTATTGAATTGCATTCTTTTTCTTGATTTTCAAACTCTTAATTTTTCAATGATAGAGAGAGAGAGAGTTAAAGGATTGAAAACAGTAAAAGAGAGAGATTGAGAAAGGTGAAAGAACCCAAAAAAGCCAAAAATTGCAAAAATTCAGGGATTGAGAACCAAGAAGCCAAAAATTGTAGAAATTCTTTATTATCAAAATAAAAAAATTATTATTTATTTATTTATTTTATAGTTTAAGAGTGGTGGGTTCATACCGAGCTGATTAAGAATAATATTCTTAGAATATTTTTTTTTTCCCACACTCAACACTCCGATGAGCATAAAACGGTAGGTACCCACTGTTGAATTTAAACAAAAATTAAGTGATTAAATAATTATAAATAAAACTCTGTGACCTCAATGACTTATAGGAGGGTGTATTCAATTAAAACTTTTAAAGATATTTATAGACTTTTTTTAAGTGAATAACTTTTGCAGAGTTCATGAATTTTTAATAACTCATGTAGGGTTTATAAAGTTATGAATGACTTTTAAAAACTTTATTTTAAAAAAATTTTATAGACATTTATAGACATTTATAGATATTAATAAATTTTCATTGATTTCTAATATCTATTTTATTAGAGTTTATTAAGATTGTTAAATAATTAATTAATAAGATTTTTTTTTAGCTATAAAGGAAGGGGAATATCCAGGAAAACACATGAACACTCAACTACCATTAACTCTCATCTGCACAGGGACTCTCCTTGACCAGCTCACATCCACTTTGTCACTTTGCAAAATAGACAAAATCTCACCAGGATGATCATTCCAAATATCCATCCCTCAAACATGACTCAAAGTCATACATGCTAGAAAATCTGCTGCTTGATTGCATTCTATGAATATATGCTTATAGATCACATTATAATAATTCTTATTTTTAAGTTATTTTAATTTCTTAATATCACATAAAATATTATTGACATTAAGAAGTTCAAATAACAAAAATTAAGATGTGAGGTTTACAATGAAACAGACATTTTATTGCAACTATAAAAAAATAAAGTTAATTTAATAATGATCCAAAAAACAAAAACAATGCATATGATTAGTCAATTAAATAATTAATTTAAAATTTTAATATGATAATTCTATATATTTTTTTTATGTATATAAATTACATATTCTATTAAAAGAAGAAAAAAAAAACTTTTTAAACTTTTTAAAAATTCTATTTATATTAAACTATTCGTTGAAGTTAATTTAATTAATAATTAATTATGTTTAAGCATCCACCCGTTAACATATTCCTATCAACTATGGATTTATATGTTGTGTGTTAGTTTTTTATTTTTTTTGAAAGCTGTGAAATATTTTATTTTATTTTTTATGTGATTTAAAAAAAAAAAGTCGGTTGAAATCTTGAGCAGAAGTGAAAGAATTACGAAAATTTTTTATTTATACAATACATAAAAAGTCAGTGAAAATATACAAAAACCTATTATTTATAAAAGTCAATGATTTTTTAAATATTTATTTACTTTTATAGGTTTTATAAAAATTATAATTGAATACCGCATGATTTTTAGACTTTTTTAAAGTCTTTAAAAAATAATTATTAAATATCCATTAACTTTTATGAAATTTTTAAAAATTATTATTGAATATCTTTAACTTTTTAAATTCATAAAAATCTTTAATTCTCTTGATCCGATATAATTTAGCTTTATTGATCTACAATGGAACTGAAGAAAAGGTCACATAGCCAATATTTTTAATAATAATAATAATTTTTATAAAGATAATATAGTCTAAATGTTACTTAAATTCAAATCAACTATCAATTCCTTTAAAAAACTTCAAAATGAAATTTTTGCAATCAATTGTTTGAAATCCCAATATCTATCTATTGGTGTTTTATTTTTTTCCCAAACTAATTGACTTGACCGTTAAGATTAGAAAAGCTACCAACCAACTCTCATACTCTCAATAGCTAAATCGAACACCCACATAAAAGGCCATAATAATGCTCGCATGAAGTACGTAGAATACTGCATATTTAAGAAAAGAAAACACTCAGAATTTATCATCAATAATTTGAAAATCATGAACTACACAAATATCATTAAGGAATTATTGTGAGCTCTCAAGAGTACATTCAAGAAAAGGAAAAGTCTGTTGTATCCTCTTTCAAAAGGTAAAATGGCATCACAACAGTAACATCTAATCAGCAAGGCAATTATAAAAGAAATACACAAAGGTAAACCTTTTTTTTTTTTTTTGGGTTAACTGATTAAATAGCTTATCATTCCATATATGTGCAGCACGTTGTTTTCTGTAAAATGTATAGAGCATTAGACATCAAGGCTGGTGAAAACTGTTACCTCCTTGCTCATGGTGATTATTTACAGGTGGACTAACAACAGGAATATCCAAGCTGTTTCCTTCCGTCTCTGTGGCAATCTCTCTTACATCGGCTATTCTCGATTCTGTTGGCTGAATATCACTCCATTCAGCATCTCCAATTGGCTGAAGGATAGCTTGATCCACTCCCATGTGAACTACATTCTCCCCAGAGACTGCTGAAACTGTAGAAACACTTAGACAAGCTTTATCCACATTCTCATTCGACAAGTCAACATGCTTAGTAAGGGGAAGAGCACTTCCATCAACATTTGAAGACTCGGTCTTCTCAAACACTTGATTTGTATTGATCTGTTGTCTGCCAACACAAAATATAGGTATATCAACTTTGTCCATCCTCGTATGTGGTTAATGAGCAATTATTTTTAAATTCCCTTCCCACCCTCTCCACTCTCAACCCAACCCAAAAAAAAATCTCTCGAATGAATTTTCAAAAAGGCTGGTATAAGCACCATTTATATCTTAATATAGAACTATCATCTATGTGTAATCTGTGTAACCAGTAAGATGTGCAGGGTTATAAAAGATATTGAAAACAACTAGGCACTGAAGAAGCAAATAACTTTAAGAAACTAAATTTGTACCCATTAACATGGAGCATGACTATTCAATGCCCCTATTGTGAAAGAATCTAACTGACAGGTTTTTGAATCATCTTGTGTTCGAGGCAAAATTACAACTTTATGACACAATGCGCACGAGAATTCCAAAGTTACATAATAACTAGGCATGACCTACCCCTTTTTGGAATTTCTCCTTGTTTGGTTTCCCCTATGGTTATCTGTTTATGTATGTCAATTCTTTGTTCTTGAAATATGTCTTCAGAAATAAGAATGGGAAACACCTTTCAGAATACTTTTTTTTGCCTTTTCCCATAAGAATTTTTTTAAGTCTGTTGTTATTTAAGGAAAAAGGTTTTTGGAATCACTGAAAACATTTTCTCTACATATCAAAGAAAACAATTTTTGGAGTAGTGTTGCTAAAAACTAGTGAGACAAATTTCAGATAATTGTTCAAAAAATAACTTGAGAGACAAGTTTCGACCTAGAAAAGATGCTTTTTGTTTTTTAGAACAGGCATTTATTTAATTCAGAATAGAAAACCATTTATGAAATCAGGAACACAATAGACCATTATATTATTCATTAATCCTCACACACTAACACTGATATGGGCGCAAATTCCTCATTACTTGGTACGTATAATGATTGATTTATATGATGATTAGGGCGCAAAGTCCTCTTTAATTTCTCATTACTTGGTATGCATAATGATTGATTTATATGATGATTCTCTAGACTACAATGATTCTTTAAATTATGAGATCTACTAGTACAGAATTACTTGTCCCCTGAAGTAGGCTAATAGAAGGGAAAAGTGCAAAAGGAAATAAAACAAAATAATGCTATGTTGTTTTAAGAGGGATTAGATGTTAAACCTTTGAAGTTGTGCCTGTAACATATTCACATATGCTAGAAGCTCTTGTTTTTCATTCACAGCAGCTGCCTCTTTCTGTGAAGCTTCCTTTATTCTAGCTTCAGCATCTGCTTCAGCAACTCTAACCTTCTCCTCTGCTCTCACAACAGCCCCTTCCAATATCACAACACGCTCTCTTGCTTTTGCAAGCTCTGAACGCCATAAATGTGCCTCCTGAAGTGCACAATCTCTCTGCTTGATCATTTCATCTCTTTCTTTGCTTAGAGTCATAACCTTTTCTTCAAACTCTTTCAGCTGCATAATAAATATTAACCCAATTAAGCAATAATCAAAACAGACAGAATTCATATCCATATAAGATATCTATATCTATACATATATGTATGTATGTAAGATTTTTATTTTACAATTTGATCCGACAATTTCAGAGAAAAGATGCAAATGCTCCTACGAGGAATTCCTTTGAGCGCATATGTATCACATTTAGAAAACATATAGCATTTGCTTACACTGAATTGTTGAGAAAGGTGACAGATTATTGGTACCTTCAACATGGATGACTCCAGCCGCTTCTGTGAAGCTTTTGATAACCGCTCAATTTCAGAACAAGCAAGTCGCCTTTGCTCATCCATTATATGTGCTGCAGATGCTGCAGCCTCGGCAGCTTCAGCAGTCTCAGATAGTTTCTCTGCTATGTCTCTTATTGTTGAATCACGAGCACGAAGGTCCCGAGCCAAATTCTGCAGTTCCTCATCCTTAACTTTTAGCGTCTCCTGTGAAATAATTACACAGAAAACAAAGCCAAACAGAATGAAGCTGAATTAATTTTCCATCGGCACCTTTAGCCACAGGATGGCAGCATATGCTTAGCAAGGACTGGCAGGGGATGGATGGCTTTGCTTGACATTGCAAAACACCTTTGATTTACATAGAGCATGCAACAAGAAAAAAACATAAACACTTGGATTCTAAAGCCCATTGTTACCCTTAAAAGGTTTTATTATGACATTTACATACATCACTCCCAACATGTGACGAATCTATTTTAGAAATTTACATATCAAGAATCATAATTAGGTTCAAGTTTTTTTTTTTTTTTTTTTTTTTTTTTTCAATCTAATTAACCAAGAATTGCATGATTCATCAAACTACAGCTGTTCTGAGAACTGGGTTTCAGTTAATAACATCCAATATATCTTATGCATGGGATGGAAGAAATCACAACCTTCAAACTAAATATCCAAATATTACATCTCTTATTTCAAGAGATAATCTTAGTCACTGTAACTCACAACCAGGCCTCTCTCTCTCTTTTTTTTTTTTACATCTTTCTTTCTGAAGGGTTTTGTGTTCTCACAACCAAGCCTTTCTTTTTTATTCCACCTTTCTTTTTGAAGGGCTTGCGTTTCATTACAATTACACCAAAAGCTTTCAGTGAACTATTGAAGCCATAGAGTACCAAATGCTGACAGTGACAAAGGTTACCAACTTTCAGTGGATGCAGAGCCAACAAATTCATTCAAACCACATAATGAGTAAAAAAAAGAAGTGGAAGGGAGAAGGAAAAGAAAAAACAAAAAGGAGGGAAAAGAAAAGGAATCAATGCCCAGACCTTGCATCCCAAAGAACATAAGGGGAGAGAGAGGAGAAATCTAATGTATAGAAAGAAAAGAAATGGTGGTTCCATGGCATGAAATTATGGTTATTTTCCAAAAAAAATTCCACAAGAATAGAAAAGTTCTCTTTTCAGATGACAATACTTCTCCAAAAAAGAAATTTACATTGATATTAAAAGACAATTAAAACTTTTTTTCTATTGTTTTAATAAAAAGGCATTCATTTTATGCATTTTTTCCAATTGAAAAATCCAGCACATTTTCTATCACCACACCCCTATACCACCAGCACCGCTATAATTTCTAATATTGATGCCACCACCACAACCGTTAGACTGCCATCAGCATAAAATGTCAACCCATTCTATTAAATATTTATGAAACACAACTTTAGTTGAGTAATAAAATAAGTACAAAATAGGGGCAAAAGTAAATGAGTTTCCATTTTTCCAATAGAAGATAGAAAACAAATAGACAAAAAAAAAAAAAAAGAAACTGAAAACTATTATAAACTTGTGTTGAAAAGGAAGCCTTACTAGATAGAGGGGAAAAACTTAACCCCATTTGGGAAGGTTTATAAGAAGATAGGAAAGGGAATGGAGGATCATTAACCTGCCAATGATAAAGTTTATCAACATATCTTCCACTATTTTTTTTCTATTTGTTCCACAATTGAACTTGAACATTGATTAAGAACACTACACTAGTAAGCATTAAAGCATTGGGTTGAATCAAAACCTTTACTTTTTTAAAAGGAAAATCTATGTTGGTGGCAAGTTATATACAGATAGTGCAATACCATAGTTATTAAAGGCGCAAAGGGTCCTAGAGCCTAGGCTAGGCACAAGGCACAAGGTGCAGGCCTGTAAACGGAATAAAAAGAAAAAGGATAAATTCAACTGAATAAGAGATTATTTTTATGATAGTTATTAAAGCAAGGCGTACCGGGCGATGGCTCTAGTGCCTCTGCAAGAGAGAGGCGGGCGACCTCACTCAGGCGCTCATCTTTTTGCTTAGGCATGCGCCTTGAACAAGGCGCAAGGCCCAAAAAAGGCACGCGCCTTCTACACTTCCACCTCTGGTTAGAACACCCACCCCAAATAGCCACCACCACCAGACTCGAAATTTGCCACTACCACGCGCCAGAAAAGTCACCGGAAATTTGCCGGAATCTGGCTGGACCACCACCATTTGAGTTGCCCGGTGCCGGTATTTCCTTTTCCAGCATCTAGGTGACTTGGGTCTCTCTTTCAGTCTTGTTTTGGGGCTTCTTTGTTTCAGTCTCCTTACCCTTTTTTTTTTTTTTCATTTGTCTCTTTTTTTTTCTCCTTCAACGTTCCTAGTTTTTACTTAAGCATTAATAATATAATATTAAAAAAGACAACTCATTTTTTAAGGCCTTGGCTTATGCATTTCTACTGTTTTTTTTTTTCCTTTTCCATTTCTCCCCACTTATCTCTTTGTTTTTCTCAAGTCTGCATTTTGAATTTGTATATTGTGTTTTTCTTTTCTTGTTTAGATTCTTAACAATGATGCTTTGAGAGTTAACTTTTGTCATTTTCTTTTAGAAAAGAGTTGATTTCTTAGATGTCTATTATAAATATTAAGCATTAATTTAGTTAAATAGAATTGATTTCTTGAATTTGTTATGAGTAGTAAGTGTTAATTTGGTTAAATAGAGTTAATATCTTAATTTGTTATGATTATTAGTGTTAATTTAGTTAAATAGATCTAATTACTTGAATTTGTTGTACATATTAATAATTTATTTTGGATTTTCTTTCATTTTCCATTTTTTGCGCCTCACCTGTGCCTAGGCTCCAGGACCCCTTTGCGCCTTGCGCCTTGCGCCTTTAATAACTATGTTTTCATCAAATTAAAGTATTTAGAAAATTATTGATCTTGGTTTAGTATTTTTATTACTATCCCAGTATCCATCCTTAAATTTATTTTTTAGGAGATCACATGATTATTAAATGTGAGCCTCAAGCGCAAGGCACACAACCCCTAGAGCCTCACCCTCCAAGGCGGGCAACCTACATGAGGATTGTGCCTTTCTTTTAAGAAGCACGCCTTTGTGTTAAGGCGCAGGGCACGTCTTAGTTATACTTGATCTTTATGAGCTATATTTTTTCTCTTTTTAATTTATTTCATTGCAATATTTTAGGGATTGAGTTACCTTATATATTTACAAGATTATACATATAAAAGGAATGTATATAAGATTACAACTTGTTACCAAGAAATAGGCTAAGGAGATTTGACTAATCTCTAAGATTTTGTTGTTCCTATTTTTTCATAAGTTGACTTTCGTTTTTAGAGATTTAATTAAACTATATCACCAACTTTTTTTTTCCTCGGATTAGTTCCTATGATTTGGCTAACATGAGTTGACTTTCCTATTCGCAATTTTCTATTATCTAATTGTCCTGAGCTAACTTTCTTTTTTCAGATTTAATTCAACTTTATTACCTCCAAATTCAAATTGTTATGAGCTGACTTTCCTTTTTCAAATTTAATTTAATTTTATTATATTACCTTTCCCCCTTCCTTTTTCTTTCTTTTATAACCTATTTTTTTCTCTCTCCTTTTCTAGATGCTCTTGAATCCTCTCTATCTTATGTTTTTTTTGTTTGGTTGTTTTTCATTTTGTAGAACATTGAGAATTTACTTAGATACCCTCTAATTAATTTCAATTTTCAAGGTAAATTTTGATTTTGTTTTCTGTTGTAAGCTTGTTGTTCTAGCAAGTTAGTGGATTTAGGTAAAAAATCAAGGCTTTCTTGTAAGTTAGAAAAGCTAAGTATGGCGGAGATATGGTTCTAATTAAAGGCCATTATTTTGTACTTAAAGCCACATAGATACTTAATTATATAAGAGTTCTAACAATGAATAAAATGTGGTTGGCCCTATGAGGTTCAAGTACAGAACTTGTGCAATGTGTTAATGTTACGTTGAAGAGGACCTGGGCATGTTCTAAAACTGCAAAAACTTATTGAAGGGACCTAAACATGTCTTAAAACTACAAAAAACTTTTTGAAGAGGACCTTAGCATGTCCAAAAAACTGCAAAAATCTGTTTAAGGACCTATGCATGTCCAAAAAACTGCTAGAACAATTTGCTGAAGTTTGAGGATAAGGGCCATGTGCCATCAATTGTGAGTTTTCTTGAAGAAATCCAAGGATGCTCTCAAAGGAGGAGAGTTAATTTCAAGGAGGAGTTTCTTTGAACTTTGATTAAGCCAATTAAAGTGTTAGCGTTTTTGAAGCGCATGAGAATGCTCTAAATAATGAAAAAAAGGAGTCAAGTGAAGAGGAGATCAAAATAAAGTTTTGAAAATACAAGTTTAGGTTCTGTGGTTCCTAAAAATTTGAGGAATGGTTCAGAAAAACGATATTTAGTTTCTGTTTTGGTTCATAAAATGAGGTGCCTCTTCATTTGCAGGCTGTTAAGACCAAATTCTTGCAAGAATTGTTGGGTTTGAATTTAAGAACTAAGAAGAAAATTCAAGAATTAAAGTTTAGAAGCAGGTTTTGGTGGAAAAGTTGTTGCTGATAAGAAAATTTAGAAAGAAAGATCAAGTACTGCAAGTCTGAAGACAAGTTGCTGACATTCTAACCAAGCCACTTCCTAAGGCAAGATTTGAGATTTCTCTTGGAGTATCAAAGAAAATTATCAAGGAGCGTAAAATGTCAATAGATAGCCATAATGATAAGTCAACAGCTAGATAATAATTGTAATAATGATAGGTCAACAGCTGTATAATATCTATAATTGATATAGGCTGTATATTCTCTCATAAATGTGTTAGGAGATTTAGCTTGCCATGTATAGCTTCCTAGGATCACTCCATGTAAATAGCATGTACAGCTATAGTTTTCTTGTATAGTTGGCAATTTTGCTTATATAATGAAAGACCTTCTCATAAGAGAAGATAATTCGAACCATTTTGATAAGGTATCAGAGCAAACACCCAAGAAATCTTAGCTTTCTCAATCATTGCCAAAGTGAGAGCAAACACTTAAGAAATCTTAGCTTTCTCAGCCATAGCCTTAGTGAATATGGAGAAGTCAGATCATGTCTGTATCAAGTTCACAGGAAAAAATTATGCTGCCTGGGAGTTTCAATTGGAGACATTTCTCAAGGGTAAGGAGCTGTGGGGCCATATAGATGGCAGCACCAAAGAAGAATCTACTGCAGCAGACAAGGCAGCTTGGGCTGCCAAAGATAATCAAATCATGACCTGAATACTTGTTTCCATGGAGCCACATATCTGATTCTTTCTTTGCGTCCTCGTAGGTCTGCAAAGGGCATGTGGGATTATCTCAAGCAAGTCTATAACCAAGATAACAATGCTAGATGCTTCCAGCTTGAGTTAGCTATTGCTAACAATACTCAAGGGGATTTATCAGTTCAAGAATACTATTCTGGTTTTCTTACTTTGTGGAATGATTATTCAGATCTTGTTGCATCCAAGGTCTCTGCAGAAGGATTGGAGGCAGTCCAACAAGTACATAAAACTAGTCAAAGAGATCAATTTCTAATGAAATTGCAGCCTGAGTTTGAATCTGTTCGTGCCTCTCTAGTAAATAGAGATCCTGTTCCAACTT
>CATKHJ010322708.1:0-12037 GCA_949750685.1 Vernicia montana
CAAGAAGGGAGAATTGTGTGAGTTCTGATTCCCATTCAAAGGGATACGCAGACATGCTTGGTCCAAGCATCAAATCCAATTAAAATTAACCAACTTCTCCCCTCATCACCCTCTTCACTTAAATTTAATTTCTTTTAGTTTGTTACATTGATTTTATTAGGATTAGTTTAGGGAATGTGTGACTTCCTTAGAACCCATAAGGGCTAGAGGAGGTATCCCCTAATTTGGATTGTTGTTGTAACTTTAACTTATTTTTCTCTTTCTTTTCTTTCCTCCTTATTTCATTTATTTAGATAAATCATGCATTTATTATATTGTATATAATTCATGAAATCAATTTTAAGTCACAACTTTATTAAATGCCAAACTAATTAAAATGAACCGAAAACCTAGTCCCTGAATCCTCTTTGCTTTCGAGGCTAGTGATCTTTTTCCTTTGGGATATAATTGGAGTCAAAATGGGTTTTTACCTTATATTTTCCCAAATAAAAATAAAGTAAGGTGGCGACTCTAAATCAATTTTCAAAATCAACCAATCTGAACCTGAGGGTCCCATATTGAGTAAAAACCCGAATGAGCATTTCGATTCCCTCTAGCTGATCGGACCGGTGCTCGGGCGCCAGCTCACAATTGTGGTGGACTCTGATTCTAACAAGAGCACAAGGGATATGCACCCTAGGAGGAGGAGGAGGATTGGCTAGAGTATGACTTCAAACATGATGATGACACTTGTTTTTGTCTTGTAGTTGCTTAGGATTTGTTACGGATTTTCTATGTTTGCATATGCCTGCAAGTTGATATGACTACACGATACGGGATATGCTATAGTTGATATTGGAAAGGCTATCCTTTTTATCAGGGTGATGGATTGTATTTTGTAAAATCTGATCATCATTATATAAGACATCTTTTATTTTTACTCTAATTTTTGCCTAAGCCGCCCTTTCAAGTTTTCAACTTAGCGAGTACTTTTCAGCATTTTTTTGTTAGCTCTAATTTTTGCCTAAGTCGCCCTTTCGAATTTTCAGCTCGACGAGCTTGCTCTAACTTTTGCCTAAGCCGCCCTTTCTAGTTTTCAACTTAGCGAGCATTTTCTTTTTATTATTATTTTTTGTTTTGGCAAAAGAACCAAGTGAATGATGCATTTAGGCATAGAGAAAATGAGAATGAGATGTTTTGTCATGTGAACAAAAATATTTTTGTGCTATGATTTGGACCGCACCCGAGTCGGGCTGCCTACGTATCCCTTACATCATTTTTTTGTCATTTATTTTCTTTTAGGGAGAATCAGGTCCACATAGTTTTGATTACAAATGCATTGAAGATAGAGAAACTAACTGCAGACACTACTTTCAGACAAAGTTTGTCTTTAGTTGGTCAAGATTGCAAGGTTGGGAAATTCGTTCCTATCCACATTCATGAGGATGACGCCTCCGCTGAATAGAATTTTTTTTTTAGCACTATAGCCCAGCCTAATTCGGTTTGAACTTTCCTGTCGGATCATGAACTGGAGCTCTAATTTCTTTTAGGACAAGATTCCCTTCTTGCAAACCTCCGTCTTTCACCTTTTATTGAAGTGTCTTGCTAGCTTATGTGGGTAACGAAGCATCCATTCTCTTTTCATCGATAACATTCAGCTGGTCATGACACCCTTTGATCCACTCTGCTTTCATTATCTGCAACTCCTGCTTGACAGGCTTCATGTGTGTGTAGGCCAAAATCTTGTGAGCCGCGATGCATGGGTCTACCATGTCCTAAGGTCCCCATGCAAAACAGTCTAAGAAGCCACGAACCCTTCGATCAATGCCTGCCTGTCATGATATGCAAATATAATGTATGTGATTTATTTTTTTCTCCGTGCCATAATTAATTGATTCTTTACCTTTTTTCATTCATTTCATTTTTTTTCAGATTCAAAGATGAATTAGAAGAAATAGAATAAAACAGAAGGTTCAAACTTTTCATTGCTGATAAAAGTCCCATCATCATGGGTTGCATTAAAGGATAGGCCTGAAAGGCGAAATACAGACTCAGAAAGGAAAGACTCGACAGACTCAAATTTAGAAGCAGACTTAAAGCCTTATATGGACTCAAAGGACTCAAACATGGACTCAATAAACTCAGAAGACTTAGACATAGACTTAAAGGACTCAAAAGACTCGGACATGGACTTAGAGGACTCAGGTACAACAGGGTCAGCACCCTTCTCAAAGTACCAATTATTGGGTGGAGCTTGAGATGGTTAGATGAGTTCAATGGTTTGGAAGAGGATTGGTGGCAATATTGGGTTTTGGCTTGGGGCTAATGATGTCTTTGTTGTTGATGAGGTCCTAAATTTTGTGTCTTAGAGACTTACATGCATCGGTTTTGTGCCCTGCTTCTCAATGGTAATCACAATGCTCATTAGCATTGTAGCTCTTGGGCATATGGTTTGGAGGAGCTCGTGGTTCTAGGCGCTTAACCAGATGAGCCTCAAGGGCTTTCTTGTAAACAGTGCTAAGGGGCATGCCTAGCTCGGAGAAAGTCCTCATTGACTCCAACCTCATCGGCTGGTGATAAGAGACAGCATTTACATCCCCTCCTCTTTAGATGGTAGAGTTAGCAGCGTTGGTGGTGTAATTGTTGTTCTTATGATATCTCGAACTAGAGGATTCATCCTTGATTCGTCCCGATTGGATCAAATCCTCGATCTTGGTGATAGTGGCGATGAGAGCCCTGAAGTTTGGGAGATACTGAGTTTACAGGTGAATCTGGTATTGGGGGAGGATATTTTTGACAATGATGTTAATTTGCTCTTCTTCAGATGGGCGGTTTACCATTTGTGCTGCCTTGGACCTCCACATCATAAGGAACGCAGTAAAGGATTCTTTTGCTCCTTGCTTGGTGGTTTCCAAGTCTCTGCAAGTGACATCCACCTCAATGTTGTAGTGGTAATGTTTGACAAATGCGTTGCATATGTCATCCTAAGTTTTCTTATGATTCTAGTCGAGATATAATAACCACTTGATTACAGCTCCAGTTAAAGACTGTTGGAATAACTAAGCAAGAAGCTCTTCATCCATTTTAAAAGGTCTCATAGCGCCCACGTACATCTTCAGATGAGTTTTAGGACATATGGTGCCATTAAATTTGTCCATGACTAGCATCTTAAATTTAGGCAGAACCCATGCATTTAGGAAAAGAGCTAAGGAGTCAACATCTATCATGTCCTCGTGCTTTTTGATGTTCTTAAGAGTTCTTTCCATAGCCTCGAACTTTTCCATCAGTTTCTTAGCTTCGGGAAAGCTAGAGGAGTCCCTACTTTGAAAAAGATTCGCAGTGGGGGAGGGGGCGTTGTCATTTAAGTCCAAAGCAGTAGAGGTAGGAGTTTTGGGAGCCTTCCTTTTATCAGTCAAATTGATAATGGGAGTAGTGAAAGTAGGAGCATGGCTAATACTGGCCTGGGTGGAAATAGGCTCAATACGAGCAGAAGTAGTGGTGGTGTTGGTCATTTCCTTGACCTGGTTGAGGATGGACTGGTGTTAGGTGTTAAGGGCATTAGTGAAGTTGACAGACTGGGTACTGAGAGCATTGGCAAATGAATCGGCTTGAGTTTTGAGTGCGGTTTGGAAAGTTTCCTCTTGTTTCTTGAGGAGGCTGGCGAAAAAGGTGTTCATGGCATCTTGATCGAAGGTGTTGGCCATTGGTACCTTAAAAAAAAAAAGAGGAAATGTAAGAATTTACACTGAAGAAAGGATAAACATATGCAATGGTGTATCGGGAAAAGGATTCCCTTCACCGGGTTTATTGGTTGAGTATTTTTTGGGTGATGGACCATCAGTTTTGGTTTAGAGGGTGATAAGACTCTATTCTCGAGTTTCTTATATTATGTATGCATGATAATATCATGATGCATGTAAAAAAGGTTTCATGGATATATACACAAAAGTTTTGATTATTACGGTTCATGAAACTTAGGGTCAAAGGCTAAGGCAACTATATGCATAAGGGTGAAGGGTGGTTTGGTTTAAAGGTCCCCGTTCCATTAGAGCATCAATATACCTAACCACATGTGAGTAAAAGAGCCTAGTGTGGGTCCAATGGTACGGATTACTCGTTACACCACCAAAATGATCAAGGATTCATCGCGGGCCGGAATGCTTTCGCTATCTCCCAACATACTCAAAGAGAGTTGTCAAGCCAATGCTACTCACCATCCAAAAATTTTCCTAAATCTAAGATTAGGCAAGGATCCTTTATGCAAAATGATGCATGAAAGTCAAATTAAACTTAAGTGCCAAATAGAGATTATTTTGAAAAAAATCCTAACCCAATAGTAATCCTCTTATTTTTGCTTTCATTTTATTGAAAAGGGATGACAACTATTCCCCAGTGGAGTCACCAACTGTGAGGCCTCGCCAGAACGCCCCTCCCTTCGCTTGGAAAAATACCTTAAGGAAAGACGAGCGATTTTTAAGGGAGTTTAGGTATGAGTTTCGGTGCTCATGATTAGAACGACTATCGTTCGGAAAATTGATTTGATTTTTGAAAAAAATTTCAGGAGTCACCACCCTAATTTATTTAAATGGAAAAATTAAGGAAAAACCCAAATTGACTCCAATTCATTAATTTTTGATTAATTTACCCAATGATAAAACCACTAACATTCAAACCAGGTTGAGTTCGGGGACTAGGTTTTTGGTTTTTAAAATAATCTTGATTTGGCTTTTAAATTTGATTTGACTTTAAAAATTGATTTTATGAATGACAAATATTAATGACGATTATAATGCATGAACATGGTATAATTATTAGTGTATGGATAATTGAAAATAAAGAGTAAGTAATTTAAACATCCCTAAGTAAAGGAGAGTATTTCCTCTAACCCTTATGGGTATTAGGGAAATCACACGGTCACTCATTTACTCCAAAATAATTAAACTAATTGTATTAATTAAAATTTACAAGAAAGGCATAAATTGACATTTACATGGAAAATAAAGGGGGAAAGTGGATCAATTGGGATTTGGATTTGAGGCTTGGAGTTAAATTCCAAGCGTATCTACGTACCCCATTGAATGGGGATTACAACCCACGTAGTTCGTTCTACGGTGAGATGAAGAGGTTTTGGGATTGATTTGATCTAGCGTTTGAGTGAGAATAAGAGATTATACCTTCTTTTTAGGAATATGTGATAAGTAGATGATTTTACCGGATCAGATTTCCGTTTCGGAGAGGTGGATTGGATTAAATTAACCTTAGGGGAGATTAATTTAAAAAGATTGATTACCCAATTCTTAAGTGATTAATTAAAATAATTAATTAAAGTGATTAATTAAAATAATTAATTAAAGTGATTAATTAAAATAATTAATTAATCAAATTGAGTGGAGACTAAATGAGAATTAACTAATTAAAATCAAAGAGAGTTTTAATTAATTAATGTGAGAGAGAGAGAGAGAGAGAGAGAGTAGTAGTAGAAAATTCAATACTAACTCTTGGTGTGTTTTGAAATGAGAAATGGAGGGGCTATTTATAAAAAATGAAAGTGGGGTGAAAAGACTAAAAATGGCTAAAAAAATAGGCTGGAATAGGGGCAAAATCAAAATTTCCTCGCACAGGGGACTAATTGCCAGGACCAGTTGCGAATCTGCGTCAAGTCTGCACGGATCCGCAGGTAAATTTAGCGACCCTGCCAAATAGGCTTGCAGATCCACCGGACAAGCTAGCAGATCCGTCAGTCTGGTTGGCAGACCTTGCCACATCAGACTAACACGACACGCGTCAGTGACGAGTGTCGAATGCGTCAGTGCGGATGAGTCATAGTGCCTGCGGCAGTCGCAATGATTTTGACGCGTCTGTGGATCTATTTCACGGCGGCCGCCAAACGTGGCTGTTCTGGCGGCCAAACATGTGGAGGCATGACTTGTTTGGATTTTGGTCCTCTGGTCAATTTTTGAGGGAGTCAGTTTTTGAGGTATTCCAAAGTCTGAAAAATTACCGGTTAGTGGCAGTAGATCCAAAATTAATTATCGGATAGTTTGGCAGTCAAATTTGGGAAAAATCTGGTCAGTTTTGGAAAAATGATGTCTAGTATAGAAAGTCCAATCAGGATCAGAAAAGTGTCAGTCTCCTTGTAGTATTATGACTGAAAAACCATTTTTATCCCCGTAAAGGGCGTTGCCCCTTTGACCCCTACCCGCTAATCGGCTAGCGGGACCACCGTACCGGCTCTACGTAGTGCACTAAATTTAGCAAATGTCAAGCCGTGGCAGCATTATGAGAGTGCAGATTAAGGTTCACAAGGGTATGAATATTATTTGATAATTTATTTTTGTAATACCTCAAGTTCTTGATGGTTCTAATGTCATAAGATATGCTATAAGGATGAGAATTGGAGCTTATTTATTTATTTATTTTTTAGATCTCATGATTGGTTTGTTTGCTTAAGTTTCATGAAGTGCATGGTTGAATGATTGTCTTAAATGATGTGATCTAACTGAGGATGAATGGAATGAGTATTGTGGATATCAAAATGGAAGGAAGTAATTGCAAAAATGTGGTTTGAATGGAATGTATTGATTTGCTTGGCTATAGCATAGCATTGTATGATTTCATGAGTGTTCAAGGCTAAGGTTGTGCATCTTGTTTGATGAGTGTGCTATGGATAATGATTTCCAAGTGTTTCGTGATGATTAAGTTATGTTTATGATGATTTTATATTGATGAATGCAAGTATTAAGAGATGGATGGACTTTGGCTTCCAAGATTAGTGATTCTTGAGTACGTTTGATGTTTGTTCCATGTATGGTATGATTTTGGATTTATAGATGTTTATGATAAAGGTTTTGAAAGGTTATTTTGATTGGTATTGGTTTCCATTATTGATGATTGAATCATAGATGCGTTGTGTGAGATGGTATGGAGCTTTTGGGATGGATTTTGGTTGTATATTGTGTATTGAGAATTGTGGTGATGTGTTGGATTGAGTTTGTTTGATTTTGGGGGGTATTGGAAGTAAGAAATGATGAATTTTGGGTTGTTTCAGGCTTGAACGCACGTTCAAAACCCATATGTGTGAATAGTAAAGAAATCTGGAATTTGATATGAATACCCCTTATCTAGTTAATGCTCGTTCAAGTGATTTGAACGCACATTTAAGGTTGATTCTATAAAAAGATAGCAGTAGCCCCATAGCAAAAAATCTAGTTTTTCTTCAATTTCTTCGATCCCTACAGCCCCCAAACCCTACCAAACTCTACATATGTTCCTCTATGGCTAAGATTAGTAATTTATACTTAAGATATCAAAGGTTATACAAGATCTAAGGTGGATTTTTTTCATGGATTCTTGAAGATTTAGATTTGAGATTGATGGAGACATTTTGGGTAAGTGTTTAATCCTTCAATTTTCTTTATGGGTTTTATTAATAGAGTATTGTAGCATCTTCTATAAGTTAGATAGAAGCTACTAAGAGTGATTTTACAAGTGATTGATTGATAGATTAATTTTGTTATGAACCCTATAAATCATTTTGGGTATTTTGTTAATGGCTAAGAGTTATAATTATTATTAAGGTTTGAGATTGGTGAATCTATGGTTAGATTGTGATATCAAGAGATTTGGTTTAGGTTCCATGTCATATGGACAATGTTTGATTTGGGGATTTTGTGTGTAGGCTAAAGTGAGCCAAGAATTGGATGAACTACAATGCAATTGAGTTGATTGGAATGTGATTGATGGATTTTGGCAAGTGAGGTAAGTTATGAAATATTTATTCAAATGCTTTCATTGTGCATTTCATTTTGAATGAACCATATTGTTTCAGAGTATCGATATTCTTATTTGTTAAGACCATATTGTTTTATGAAACTAAGACTCATAAATGTTATCGTTATTGATTGTTACTGTTATTGAATCGTTTGTCATTGATTAACTCTATTGTCATCGATTGGTTCGATTGTTATCGTTATTTAAATCCATGTCATTGTTATCAAGCTCATTTATTATCTCTGTCAAATTGTTTTGATATCGAATCTATTATTATTGTTATTGAATATATTATTACCGTTATTGATTGTTATCGTTGATTGAATCCTTTGTCATCGATTGAATTCTTTGATATCAATCAAATCTTTCGCTATCATTATTGAACCCAAAGTTAATGTTATTAAATCTATTGTAATCATTGTCGGATCGATTGTAAAGTTTTATTGCTCTATTATCAAAAAGTTTTTTTATTTGAATTCATTGTCATCATTAATGAATCATTTGATTGTATCTCTTGTTATGGTTGAATTTATTATTACCATCAATGAATTCTTCATCATTGATCGAATCCATTTTCATTGTTGAATCTATGATTATTGAATGAATCCATGATTATCGTTATTATTTCTGAATTCCTCGTCATCGATTGAATTCTTTGTCATCGATTGACTCTATTGTTATTGTTATTAAATTCATTAAAGTTATTATCGAATTCATTATTATCGTTATTGACTGTTATTGATTGAATCGATTGTTAGCATTATTGAATCCTTTATTTTTGGTTGAATCCATCATTTCTAATTTTTAAAATCATTTGTACTGAAAGGTCTTGTGATTCCATTGTTGATAAATCTCTTCATTGAAATCCATTGTCGTTGATTATTGAATAATCAACATTTGAAATCTTTTATATTGTAAAGTTTTGTTGCTTCATTTTTGGTGAGCCTTTTCCTTGAATGCCATATGCTAAAAATTAAAAGAAAAGTCCTTTTATTGTTAATTGTCATTGAAAGACCATTTGTTAATGATATTGTTATCATTCTTTGTTAACCAGTTAACATATTGATTATTGAAACTATTGATCTAAATGATGGCCATTTGGGCTAATAACCAATGTTAATGAACCTACCAAGTTATGATTTAGCTAAAACCGTATGACAGAACGCCTTACTAATGGGGGAAAAGAACCATTAGACCATGTGCACTAGTGACTCTACTGACCGGGTCTATAAACTAGATCAGAGAGATCCTCGTAGGTATGCGTTGGACTTATAAAGGGAGAAGTTACTGCCCTATTTATATGTTATGGTGATTTATGAGGATGGTGGTATAGTCTCGCTGCATAATATCCCATATGATGAATGGATTTATTATTGAGGCTCATAGGGGTTTGTGGTGTCGTCCCTCCCATGGGTTCTCACATATGTTATGGAGACCCGCAGTGTTTTGGTTATATTAACCCGAGTTCCTCCATGATTATTGAGACTCGTGGTGTAGTGGTTACACTAACCCGAGATCTCATAATGATGATATAATGTTTGATTGATTCTATCATAGCGGATTTCCTTTGATACCTCTCTTTTGTTATTGAATCGAAACCATTGTTAAGCATGATCATTCCATTGTTAAACTTAATGAACCATCCAATGTTATTGTAACTACCAAGCCAATATCGAACCTTTGAATGTAAGACAATGTTACCAATTGAATTTGTATATATGTATATTGATTTGTTCATACTGATTCATTGCTTCCGTGTGAAACCCAGTTTGCATGCATTTCATAAACTTACTGAGTTGAAAGCTCATGACATCATCTGTGAATTTCAGGTTATTGTATAGAAGTGGATGGATGCTGTGTAAGATGGACTTCTTGATTGTATTTCTCTTTCAAGAAGTTATAATGTATATGCTTATGTTTATGTTTATGATATTGCTTAAGAGTTTTATTATTGTTTAAGATTGGTATATCTTATGGTTTGAGTTTTGGTACTTTTTTGGATAGTTGCTTCGTCGTAACCAAATTATTTTCGTAATATCGATGGTATGATATTCGCTTTTGAGATTGATATTTATTGATGATATTGTTATTTTAAGGATAATTGTATGATCTTAATGGTAATTGTTCAGTTTGATCCTTGATTTGTTGTGATCATTAGAATTGTATGGAATTATTGATACAGTTAATATGTTTGAGCGATGGATATTGATATTGAAGGGTTGCTTAGATGCATGTTAAGATTGATGATTATTGATTCAGGTTGTTTGTTGATTGGGTTATATGGGTTTTCGGTGACCTTATGCCTACCCATACCATAGGACCATTGTACCGTCGGATTCGAGGAGTGACAATTTTGTATTTTAAATGTGTTTAGACATTGTTTTTTTTTTTAGCAGGAGAGATGGGAATTGAACCTGGGTCTATTACCCAAGCCGTATATGCACTTATCATTAGATTATGTCTTGGTGTTATGTATTTAGACATTGTTTATCCACCTATATTAGATTGTATTATATACTTAAGTATGATGTAAATACTAGTGAAAACAGGGTTGCAAAATATAAATAAATAAATAATGAGGTGCATTGACCAATCATTGGCTGCCACACCGAATTGCACTAAATTAAATAAATCTCCAGTAGATTCCTATGCAACACTTATCTATTGGATAGGGGTAAGCTATTGCAAGTTCTTATATCATGGATTCAGATCCACCTTACACCATGAACCAGGGTTCAAAACACACCGTTTCATTAAAATTAAAAAAACAGGCTGTCATTTTTTTTATTTTTTAATTAAAATATAAAATTTCAAAAATCAAAATCATTCCTCCACTGTTCATTGTCCTTTTCGCACAACTGATCCCCTCAAATCTTAGTCTCTCCTGCTCTTGCTTCTGCTTCTGCTCCTGTTCTTCTTTTTCTTCTTCTATTAGTGTTAGGTCTTACAAACGTTCTGCTACTCTTCTTTTACCTAGATCTTTTGCTTTCAGTCCTTCTTTGTATCTGTCTCTCACTTGTTGAGCAGTCCAATATGATATTATTGGAAATTGTCTTTTAATCAATCCCCTTGCTTTGAATTCTACTCGATCGAGATAATAGAACTAGTTGTTAATCAATAAAAAATAAAATAAATAATTTAGTATTGATTTATAATCATGAATTTAGCAGTAAAAGATAATGAATCTGCATTTGATATATGATAAATCTAAACTTTATATCTAATGAACCTGATAGTTATATGTGATGAATCTCAACTTTAAATTTAATTAACCTGATAATTTAAAGTTTAATATTAAATAATGAAAATTTTAAATATGAAGAATGAATGAAATAAAATTATAAAATAATTAAATCATGAATTTGACAGTAAAAAAGATAATGAATCTGCATGTGATATATGATGAACCTAAACTTTATATCTAATGAACTTGATAATTATACGTGATGAACCTAAATTTTAAATCTAATGAACCTGATAATTTAAAATTTAATATTAAATCATGAAAATATCAAGCAATCGAACTCCAAAATAAAAAAAATAAAACTCAAAATTTTCACATAAACAGTATAAAAACTCACAAAAAAAAACTAAGATTATGAAACAAATATGAAGAAGAAGAAGACAGAAACAACTTCAAGAAAAAGAAAACAAAAAAATAAAACAATTTCAATGAAAAAGAAGAAGAAAAATCAAGTTTCACTATTTTGAAAAAGAAGAAATCGAGCATTCACCAGAAGAAAAAGAAGAAAAAGATCGAGTTTCAGGCGCATCCACCAAATAAGAGTAATTTTTTTTTTAAAAAAAAATAAAACGATGTGTTTTAACTTGAACTCATGATGCTACATGATCCCAGGTCCATAATATAAATTACTGGCTATTGCTAGAAAACTCCCCAATATAGTAGAGCTTTAGTTGTCTAGAAACATCTTACAAGTGCCTTGTAGGAGCTTTGACCTTCATTTTTATATATAATTATAAAATTTTACTTATATAAAATAATAATTTTAAATTTTAATTAAAATTAGAGAAATTTAACCTGTAATAAATATTATATATAAAGCCAGAAATAATTATTTATAACCTGAAATAGACATTTCATTTTTATTCCTTTCTATTTTGATAATCAAATCAAGTAGTTCCTCTTAAAAAAAATCAAACCAAGCAGTTGGAATTGAGCACAGTAACAATTCTTTAGGGCTACATGCATTTAGATGATGCTCTAAAACAAAAAATCAGTAGTCGGAAATATGAAGTTTTAATAATCTTAATTGATCTTAAAATTGAA
>CATKHJ010322754.1:0-31984 GCA_949750685.1 Vernicia montana
ATTAAATTTACAAAATAAACCAAAATAGGAGATACTTTCTCTAGCCCTTATGGGATTCTAGGAAAGCAACACATTCCCCAAATTAAATCTGATAATAAAAGTAATTAAAAAAAGAATTCAAATAATCAAAAGCAATTAAAGAATGAAAAGAAATAAAACACAAAATAAACAAAATAAAGTGAAAGAGAGAGAGAATCTGTTTTAGTTAGATTTGATGCTTTTTCAGACAAGCATGCCTACGTATCCCTTCGAATGGGAATCAAAATCCACGTAGTTCGCCTTCTTGCAAAGGAAGTATGTTTTAGTCTGAACCTTTTATCATGTTTTAGTTCATTGATTAAAGGTTGGTTGGTTGATTTTATTCAAGCAAGTTGATTACCAAGTTGTTAATTAAGTTAGATTAAATTAACAAACAAAAGAGCATTGATTCAATTGAAACAAGTTAATTAATTCAAAATCTAATTAACATGCCTTAAAGAGCATTAATTCAATTGAAGCAAGTTAATTAATTCAGATTAAATTAACAAGCAAAAGAGCATTGATTCAATTGAAACAAGTTAATTAATTCAGATTCTAATTAACATGCAAAAGAACATTGATTTAATCGAAACAAGTTAATTAATTCGGATTCTAATTAACATGCAAGAAATGACATAAGGAAGAGGGATCATATTAAAAAAATGAGGGAAGCAATGACTAAACTATAATAAAAGAACTTAAAAGAAAGGGAAATAAAGAAAGGGGAACATGCAAAAGGGAAATAACAATAACACCAAAGCAACAAAAGAAACTAAGCTAAAAGAAACTAAGCTTAAAAGAAAACAAAACGCAAACAAAAGAAACTAAGCTAAAAGGAAACTAAAAGCAAACAAAAGCAAGCAAAGAAAGAAAACCAATAAATAAATAAATAAATGAAAAAGGAAGAAAATAAATACCTTGTGATGACGATGCCTCGGGACGTATGGACGGAGCGGGCGACCAGATCGTAATTCCACCTTGACTCGTCTCAGCGGAACAAAAGCCTCCTAATGGCTACTCGGACGGCTCTTAAGACTCCCTCGAACTGGCTTGAGAGAACCCACAGACCACCCAACAAGAACAAAAATTAAAACTAAAAGGCAGTTCTTTTCGAACCAAGCCTTAAAAAATGGCTAGCTTTTAAGCAATTAGGCTCAATTTAGCTAGCTTTGAGTGAGTTCAGTTGTGTAGAATGGGTTAAGGAGGGTAGGTTTATATAGGTAGAGCAGCTAGGTGAATTTTTATCTTTTTTTGATATGGGATTAAGAGTTTTAAGCCCGAAACCGCACACAGCAGTTCTGGAACCGCACACAAAGGATTCTGGACCACACGGGAGAAATGCGAACCGCACAGGAAATGGGACCGCACAGGCCCTGTCTGGAACAACACAGAGCCTTGTGGTTTCGCACAGGGCTATGCGAAACCACACAGACTATGTGCGGTCCCTGGAGGGCCCTGTGCGGTCCTCCAGGTTCAGACGGGCCGGTTCATTGATTTTTTGACCCTTTCTCGCTCGTTTCAGTTTTCGAGGCTTAGTCGCATGTCCGAGGGTTCAGACGGTGCAAATTTCAGGGTTCACACCTTCACATTCTTTTTGAAGGAATCCGTTATAAAAAATACTTCCAGCCATACACCAATGTCCCATCCTTGTTTCCTTCTCAACCTACCCCAATTCAAAGCTTTGAAGACATTCAACAAGAGTTAGTACAAAACTGTTGTGCTAATTCTCATACAGAATTCAATCATCCTTTTCCCCTCTGGAAAAATCAAAACTTTTTTATCTCTCTCCCTTTCAAATAGAATGAAGATATCAATCCAACAAAAGCCACTCATCCAGGAATGACTCCTCCAGATTTGAAATTAGTAGCTGAAGAGTTTTCTCAATTTCTGGCTTAGGGATTAATTGAATCAACAAAGTCTGATTGGGCATGTCAGGCATTTTATGTCAACAAAAGATCAGAACAAGTCTGTGGCAAGAAAAGACTTGTTATTGATTATCAACCTTTAAATCATTTTTTGAAGGATGATGAGTTCCCTCTGCCAAAGATTTCATCCCTATTTACTCATCTGTCCTCTGCCAAGATTTTTTCAAAATTTGATCTTAAAGCGGGTTTTTGGATGAAGATATCAATCCAACAAAAGCCACTCATCTAGGAATGACTCCTCCATATTTGAAATTAGCAATTAAAGAGTGTTCTTAACTTCTAGCTTAGGGATTAATATCAATAAAGTCTAATTGGGCATGTTAAGCATTTTATGTCAACAAAAGATCAGAACAAGTACGTGGAAAGAAAAGACTTGTTATTGATTATCAACCTTTAAATCTTTTTTTGAAGGATGATAAGTTCCCTCTGCCAAAGATTTCATCCCTATTTACTCATCTGTCATCTGCCAAGATTTTTTCAAAATTTGATCTTAAAGCGGGTTTCTGGCAGTTGGGTATTCAACAAGAAGACCGCCATAAGACATCTTTCTGCATTCCAAATCACCATTACCAGTGGACAGTAATGCCTTTTGGTCTCAAGGTTGCTCCCTCATTATTCTAGAAAGCAATGGTAAAAATATATGAGCCTTTGCTTTACAGCTCATTGATTTACAAAGATGATGTTCTCTTATTTTCTGAAAATAAAGACAGTCATAAGCGGTTGCTTCTTGAATTCATGGCAATAACCAAGAAATATGGAGTTATGTTGTCCGCCTCAAAGATGCAGTTGGCCAAGGAAGAAATTCAATTTATGGGAATACTGATGGCAAATATCATCTTGGTCCCCATATTGCCTCAGAATTGCTAAAGTTCCCAAATGAAAATCTTTCACAAAAGCAGATTCAACAATTTCTGGGAATAGCAAATTATCTCAAAGACTTTTTGCCCCACTTCACAAAGAAAGCAAATCCACTCAGACAAATGTTAAAGAAAAAGGCCCCTCTTTAGACAGATAAACAAATAAAAGTAGTGCAAACTTTAAAAAAGGAGTTACAGAATTTGCCACCTCTTCATATTCCTTCTACAAGAAAGAGATTACTCCAAACAGACACAAGTGACAAATACTAGGGAGCTGTTCTCTTAGAAGAATGAGATGGAAAGAGACAGATTTGTGCCTATGCTAGTGGAAAGTTCAAAGATTCTGAGCTCCATTATCACTTCACTTTCAAGGAAATCTTAGCTGTAAAGAATGGGATAAAGGAATTTGAATTCCACCTCATCGGCTATCATTTCACTGTCCTCATGGACTGTTCGTCCTTTCCCAAGAGGCTCTAGTTCAAGGGAAAGATTCTTCCTCATCCATAATTGCTCAAATGGAAAGAATAGTTTTCTCGTTATAAATTTGAGGTTGAGCATATCAAAGGAGATAAGAATCTGATACTAGATTTTCTCTCAAGACCAAAAAACTTTTCTCTCATCAGTTCTGTTAACATAATACCCCTGATTTGTATGGCCTCATCTTCGTCCAACTCTCCTTACCCTTTCATAAACAGTTTACCCCCAGAGGTTGAAGAAAATATTTTTGAAAAATCCCTTCATAAGCTAGCTCACAGACAGACCTTTCTGTATCAGTCTTTCCTCATCAAGAAATTTGGAACCTTCTTCATAAGAAGGCTGGGAATCCATCCTACTCATCCCTACCTCATACCTTTCACCTTCATGAATTTCTCTGTTAATAATTTTTGGATATGGCCAGCAGAGTTTCTTGTCCTTTTATGGTATTTTTGTCACAGTTACTATATTGCCATAGAAATACATCCTTTTGAATTCAGAACCTATCTTACTATGCTACGAACAAAGTCAATGTCCAATCCCAACCTGGTCACTTTTCTGGAATGGTTTGCTCCTTTGCAAGAATGGGAGGAACTCCTTGCTGAAGAATATAAAAAGTTCACAACTAGTCAATTTCCAGAATTGACTACCATTCTTGTTCTACATCAAAAGTGGACTTCAAAATATATTTCCAAGGATCATACAAAACTGCAAGTTACTCCCAAGTATTTTGTCTTCAAGTCATTCTTATTCTCCATGAGCAAAGATTTGCAACAGCATCCTAAAGAATTTGTGCAATTTCAACATTTTATGTGTGGAATGAACAATGCTCTTGAAAAAATCCTTTGGACTCCTACAGAGCATGATGCACTATGGATGGCTTATCCTCTAAAATATTGTAAGGAAATTATGGCTCAAAAAGAAGAATGGAATAATCAACTCAGAAGATAGATTTACTGTGTGACAAGCCATCTACCCTACTGATGACAAATTTGATCCTATAGAAAAGTTATGGACCCATTTGTTGATTGACTCATAAGACCCATATGAGATAACAACACAACAAGCAGATGATGACACTAACTCAGGCAATGTGATAAAAAATCTAATGGAAGATGACTCAAACTCGGACCCTAACACGTCTCCCACTCATGAGCCTATCAAGAAATAATTGTACTATTTGACTGTTTTCTTTTATAAAGAAAAGTGTGTTGTGTGATATAAAGTAAAAGCAAACTAATGTATGCTGAATTGTAAAATATTGTAATAAGTGTGGTGTGCTTCACGTGGTGCATGTATCATGTGAAGAATCATAAATAATTAGCTCATCCTCTATATACGGAGCTCAGTTGTAAATTGAAGGCAGGGAACTGAGATACACTGCTTATTGTGAAATATAAGCTATGTGTTTCTAAATTTCTATTCTTCTTCTTTTCTGATTCTTTTAAATATTATAAAATGATCTACTGAGATAATTAAAAGAATTATAGTTGCCACTAAGGTGGAACTTCTATAATCTTATAATTATCAGACTATTGATCCTTTGAACGGAGCTATACTTCATAAGAGGTTTATTCTGTATTAATGGCTTTGTTGAGTGCCAGTATTTGGACAGAGTATAGTTTGAAGTATGGTATCCGTATCTTGTGGTATCATATATGTATATATATGAAGCTCTTAAATGAAGACTAAGAGACTTGAAGTGATTCTAAGTGAAAATCAAAGCTATACTCTCTCAATATTCTTATGCTCTCTTATTGAACACTTTCACTTCTATTGTTATTCTCAAGTGTTCATATTTGTACTAGCTAGAGTGCTTAATTGTAATATTTGCACTAGCTTTTTGTAAAGTCTTGAGTGACTATAACTCTCAACTCTTGTATCTTGTAAAAGTTGGGCGAAATCCCGGATAACTATTGTAAGGGCAAAATCCCAGAGAACTAGGGCGAAATCCTGAATCACTAGTGGAACCCTAAATCGATGTAATTTTGGAGAAGTGGATGTAGGAAAAGAGATTGGCTCCGAACCACTATAAAAGTGGCTAAGTTTTCTCATTCTCATCTTTCTTCATTTTATTATTATTGAATTTGTCTTAATTGGTTCACATATTTCATTTTGGGTGATTAATTGCATTTGAAGATTTAAATTCCTATTCATCTCCTCTAGGAATTGTCATACTTGAGCCAACATCAATAATTCGTCGTCTAGGTCATAATTGTGTATATAATCCTTTGACTTGAGATGAGACAGTTATCTCATACACAGGTGGTTATGATTTATTGCTGCTTACATGTTGATGCTAACTACGCATAGGTATATGGCATGTGATGGCCTTAACTAGTTATGTATAGAGGTAAGTGATCACCAAGATAGAATTCATTAACTTGAGTAGGCAAAGAAGATATCCTATACAATATGGTTGTTCTTAATACACAAATCCTTGGCCAAGGTAGTTAAGATTTATTAATAAAGGGTTTCTAGTAGGAATCAAATTTATTGAGAATTAGAACCGTAATCAAGACATATGGTCGAGGTGCATTAGGATTTGACTAAACCATGACCCTAGTTGAGATAGAGATTAAGTAATGGAGGGATTCTAGTGCATGGTAGTTATGATCGTTGGTCCATGAATGAAATAATCAACTATAAACATTCATATCTAATTAGGTAGTCGCGATATGCTATTCTAGGCGTCACTCACGATTTATGAGACTAAGTGTGAAATGGGGATTTCACAATTAGTAGAGAAAATGTGTTTTCTCAATCTCATTGCTAATTAGACATGAACCTAGAAAGTCACACATTATTTAGTGTTTACCAATCAAGCTAAAACAGATACCATGATAATTAATTAAATTATTTAATTAATTGATTAGTGGTGATAGGATTAAACTTGTAATTAAATTACAAGGTCCCTAGCATGTCCTGAAGTTTAATTAATATTGAATTTATTTCATTTAAGTCTTAATTTATATAAGATACAAATGGGACGGACTAAATTGAAAAGGTTTTAGACTGAATTGAAAAAGAAGGCAAAAATTTTTTTGCTCTTACATGTGATGTGGACCCAATTCATATTTGATGTGGAAGAATGAATTTAGGGCTCTTGCATGTGATATGGGCCCAATCCATATTTGATGTGGAAGAGTGAATTTGGACTTGGTGGATTAATTAGGCTCAATAGTTGGCCTAACCTATACACATTTAATGTGTAGGAAATATCCATTAAAGGGCAAATTAGCAATTTCATTAACCATGCCAATTATGACATGGGTAGATGGGAGACAAGAATGACTCTAGTCATTCTTGTCATACTCTCTCTTTCTTTTGACTCCTACCTACCACTAAGAGTTAGTGGGAAGTGTAGAGAGTATATAAGGAAGAGAAAGAAGGAAGAAGAAATAGATGAATTATTCATTTTCTTCTTCTTGCATGCAAATCTAGAGAGAGAGGATAGAGACAAAAAGAGAGCAAAAAGAGTTCTTCTCCATCTTCATTTTCTTCTTCTACTACTCCTTGTTTTAGTTCTTTGTGATAGAGCTCTTTGCATGTGAAGTTTGCCTTTGAAGATCAAGTGCAAAACAACACAAGAACCTAACTTTCAATGTGTATTTGAATGAGGCACTTGAATCATCTTTGGGCAAACAAGAGAGAGGATTCAATAGCAACCTAAATACTAAGGAAGCTTGATTGGTAGAGCTAGGTGTAGACCTACTAAAGGCTTTACAATTGAGGAGCTCTTATTAAAGAATTGAAGAGAATTTTCTACGCTACAAAAGGTAATTCGATTACCCATTCTCTTATTCTTCTTGTATGTGTATTTTGCACATAATTTAGTTGATTGCTTATTGGGTATATGCGCTATCACCATTGAGAAGTGAAATTTTGAAAAGTTAAAAATTTCACCCCGCTGCGCTTCCCTAGCCCAAGGGTTGTAATTCTCCCTTCAGTATGATTATAAATCGGTTGAGAATTATTATACATAGATCCGATCAATATCATTGGTGGTCCAAGTTTGACCAACATATTTTTCTTCATAAAAAATGTTGATATGTCCTTTAGTGTATTCATTGATCGACCGTATATATGAGCTATTACCTTGCTTCCTAAGGTCAATCATCCTATCAATTCCACTCAAACGATTTAAGTAAGAATGATTATATATGGGTTGGCCATAAGACATCTCTTGCTTCCCTCTAACCACCCCCCCCCCCCCCAAGATCAATCAACCTATCAATTTCACTCTACTGATTTGAGAAAAAATATTATTTTTGGATCGACCATAAGGTGTCACTTGGCCCCCAAGATCGATCAGCTTATCAATTTCTCTCCCATAATTTGGGTAAGAGTAATTAGATTTATATCGGCCATAGAATATCTCTAAATTCTCAACTTCTCCCAATAGTGTACAATGTTTAATTTGATAGGAAGTTTGAAAATTATCATGCTTATAGGTATATTTTTCTTGTCGAACCATTGGATCAATTCTCTGCAATGAAAATTGATAGGCTGTTGTATCATATGAACGACTACTCCTAGTAACTTGATAGGCCGCTCTATGCAATCTTTCTTAGTGAACTTGAGTCGACTTACCATAAATTATTGGTTGGTTGTCTATCTAAAACAACTTCCAATCGGCCAATACTAGCATCCAATCTTGTAAAAGAATTTTCTAAATTCTTAAAGCAATTAATTAACTTTTCTTCAAGAATTGGTTGAAAGATTTCTGACAAAATATTAGACATTGTTTTGCAATCTTCTTTGATTTACTTGTCTCACTGGGAATGCCAAAATTGTTAACCTCTAAAAGTTAACAATTAAATTATTTTAACTCAGGTCCTTGTAAATAGGTTCTAAAGCAATAGGAATGAGTGTTTTGGATTAAACAATTAGGGATCAAATATATAGGCTTCAAAAAGCCATCAATCCTTGGGCCAGAATATGTAACTTGCAGGAACCATCAATTCAAGGTTTGAAATATATAGGTTCTAGAGAATCATCAATTCAAATGAATAAAAAATAAAAAAGATAAGAATATGTGTTTGATTTTATTGAATGTTGAGAGAGATAAAATTTTGAACCCTTTATATAGGCAAATAGCTAATCCTAAATTTGTTTCTAACTCTAATTAGAATACTTTATATATAAGAAAAGCTAAAAAATAAGTAATTAATTACAATAAAATAAGTAATAAAATCTACCCTAAATTGGAGTAAAAATATAGGTTTTACACTAATTTTACACCAAATTAGAGTTTTTGGTCGTCGATTGGATGTTAATAATAATGTGTAATTAGAAGTTATGGACTGGATGCACGCCATTCGAAAGAAGTTGGCCAAACATTATTGCCATTCTTTCCCTCTAATATGGTCCATCACTCTTAGAGCCAATATGACTTGAGAATAATGAAGAGTCCAACTTGTTGATATATTCTTTTGACCTACAACAAAAGTGCAACTGCACAAAAGCTGAACACCATAAATGGCAGGGACACTAGAGAAAAAAATCCAACCTCAATGGACTTTGCCTGCTTCACCTGCAAGTATTGAGACAATGTACATCACAACTAGGGAACAACTAGTTGCAATAAGAAAAATTAGGGAGCTAATGAGAATAGCAACAACAAATATAGATTGGTAGATTTTTTTCATCTTTTACCCTGTAAAGGTTAAACAATGCAAATTAGATTCGTTATTTACTAGTTTGATTTTTAAAATTGGTTGCGGCAAATTCCACAGAGGTTCATCAATGGTTTAACAAATCCTCTTACCCAGTATGTCCATTTTCAAGTCACGGGTCAACCAAATTACACATGGAAAGTGAAGGTAGTATATGATAATCAAACCTGAAGGACATATCTCAATGATGGGGTTCAGAGGCTAACTACCAAATACTGTCTCATGTCAGTATGGTGGTTAGAGTTTGACTACTTCCTACCAAACATGATGGAATTCATAATCAAGAAAAATAATGATCATGAAATTTCGTATGGAGAACCACCATTTCTGCCACTTTTTATTTTTATCTCATTTGATAAGGGGAATGAAGAACCAGAGGATGGAACGTAGGACGAATAAAAAGGAAGAGGTGAATGGTAACGGTACAATTTTATTTTCTTTGTTTCTATATTTATTAGGGTTTAGACTTCTGATGTTGTATGTAAACTTTTTTTTTTATATAATAAAGATTATTTTATTAAATTTATCTAGAATGAGGGAAAAACATGATATTGGATGCCAACTACCTAAAGCCATCGGGCCACCCGATTACACCTAAGAGGAACCTTATAAGCATAAAATACCATGTGAAAAACCCAAGAACATCAAGTTACAGCTGAACTTCAAAAAAAGTATGTAAACTTATATTTTATTTTTTATAAAATTACTTCATATTTGAAAAACTTAGGAAGATGAATGGGAACAACAGGATTTCTACTCTAGAATCAAAATGGACTTGACAAACTTTAACTGGCTATATAAGATTGTAATTCTTCTAACTCTTTTTTTATTCCAGAATTCTTTGATCAAATTCTTATGTTGGTTTATTTAAATTAAATTAAGTAATATGAAATCATTATATTTTACCACAACATATCTCTGTTCAATTTGCGAGAGAGATCATTAGTGATGAAACCAAAGTGTTGGTCATATATAATGCCAAATCAATGAAATTTTGGTATGTAAATTATGTGCCTCGCAAAGATAACCAGGGGAGGATTGTCAAGCTAAATTTGAGAAGAATTGTGTGATATTTGCCAAAAAGAACGATATTCAAAGGTGGAATGCCCTTGAGTTTTTTATAACAGACAACTATGAATATTGACAAACTAAAGAAAGATACCCAAGAGAAACTTTTGTATATCTGTTTTGATGCCCTCAAACTCTGGGCGTTTCCTTCAATTTATAGAATATGTACAACCAACCATATCCCTCAGTTATAGGTAAAGCAAATAATATCCCCCAATTACAGCAGAAGATGCTAATCTAAATATGATATTTATTTACAAAATATATTTACAACTATAATATATTGACAGCTACCATTGACACCCCCCTCAAATTGATGTTGGTGAATCAAGCAGCATCAATTTGTTAAGAAAAAACTGATGTCGAGCACGAGTGAGAGATTTTATGAGAATATCAGCAACCCGACGATCTGTAGAGATGTGGGGAAGAGTAATAAAGCCATTGTCAAAAGCTTCATGGATGGAGTGACAGTCCACCTCAATGTGCTTGGTACGCTCGTGAAATATAGGATTTGCCACAATCTAAATACCACTTGTATTGTCCGCATGCAAGGGAGTGGGATTAGATTGTGGATAGCCCAATTTAGAGAGTAAGCCACGTAACCAAGTGATTTTAGAACATTCTGATGACATAGCACGATATTTAGTTTTTGTGGAGGACTTGGAAACTATTTCTTGTCTTTTACACTTCTAGGAAATTAATGCATCACCTAAGTATACATACCAACTTGTAGTAGAACGTCGCGTATTAAGGCAACCAGCCCAATTAATATCACTATAGGCAATGAGATGAAGAGAAGAACCAGATGGAAAAAAAAATCCCACGATTAGGAGTGCTAAGAAGATAGCGAAGAATTCGTTTAACAGTTGCCATATGGAAATGTCATGGTGAAGCCATAAATTGACCGCAAATGATATATCCAGCCAAGTAATAGACAAGTAAACTAGGCTCCCAACTAGTTACCGATATAATATGGGATTTGGGATGAGATCACCATCATCTTGCCGATATTTGACATTGACTTCCATAGGAGTATCAACTGGAGTATAATCTTGTAAGCTCACTAATTTAATGATTTCACTAGGATACTTTTACTGATTCACAAAAATTCCTTTGCTGCTTTTGTGGATTTCAAGCCCTAGAAAATAAGCAAAAGATCTAAGGTCTTTCATGTGAAAAGAAGCATGAAGAGAGGCTTTAAGTTACTAAATCTCACCAAAGTCATTTCTTATAATAATAATATCATCCACATAGACAAGTAAAAGAACAATACGTAAAGAAGTCTTCCATAAAAATAAAAAAGGATCATATTGGCTTTGCACAAAAAAGAGATGAAGCAGTGTTTGTCGAAATTTCTCAAACCAAACATGAGGGGCTTGTTTTAGCCCGTATAATGAGCACTTCAAACAACAAACATATGTAGTATTGGAAGTAGTCAATCTAGATGGAGGGTGCATGTAAATGTTTTCTTTAAGATTCCCATGAAAGAATGCATTTTTTACATCCATATGGTGAATGGGCCAATCCTGAGAAGCTGCAATAGCCAAAATTGTACAAATAGTAGTCATCTTGGCAACGGGAGCAAATGTTTCCTCGTAGTCTATCCCATATTCTTGACGGTTACCAAAAGCCATTAGACGAGCCTTATACCGATCCAAGGATCCATCAGATTTAAGTTTGATAGAGAACACCCATTTACAATCAATGGGAGTGATGGAGGGTGGACACGATACAATATCCCAAGTATTATTTTGCTGTAAGGCATTAAATTCCTCCTGCATAGCTTATTTCCAACAATCATGCTTTATAGCTTGTGATTAAGAGATAGGTATAGTGATAGAGGACAATGTTGCAACTAAAGATTTATAAGTACCAAATATCTCAAGAGAGTAGCCATACCTGGTGGGAGGGTGAGATGTTCGTGTGGACTTTCAAAGTGGTGGAGGCACTATGACAGGCGCTGGTGTCAGAAAGGACTCTTGAGGAGGTCCAACATAACAGTGCCCATCTCTGCTTCGTCTTGCATACACAACACCAGGCCTAAATCGAGTGATAGGAGTAGGACTGACAATATTAGAGGGATTGTACTCATCTTCAAAAGCAGGGAGAAGAGAGTGAGGAGGAAAGTTTGAGTTGGCAGTATAAAAAGGGAAAAAATATTTTTTTTCAATAAATATTACATTACGAGAAATACGAAGCCATTGAATGGTGGTATCATAACATATATAACCTTTTTGGTGTAATGCATAACCCAAAAAGGCACATATCACAGATTGAGGAGAGAGCTTAGTTCCTTCATGAGGAGGAAGAAGTACAAAACAATCACATCCAAAAGGACATAAAGATGACGATTTTTTCTCTCAGCAACCCCGTTTTGTTAGGGTTATACGGGCAACTTCGTTGAGAAATAATTCCCTTTTGTTGAAGAAAATCTTGGAATTCTTTGGACATGTATTCCCCCCCCCCCCCCCCCCCCCCAGAATCAGAACGTAAGATTTTGATAAATTTGGAAAATTGGTTTTCAATCAATGCTAAGAATTTTCAAAAAGCATCAAAATCTTCAGATTTTCGGCTCAAAAATATATCCAAATAAAACGACTATGATTGTCAATGAAGGTCATAAAATATTTATAATGGACATGAGATATGATTGGTGAAATCCCCCATATATCATTGTGCACTAAATCAAAACAATGAGAAGAACGAGTATGATGAGATGGAAATGGAGAGTTTTCCTTTTTCCCATTTTGCAACTAGAACAATCAAAACTGACATCTTTAGAAGAAAAAGAAATTTTATTTCCTAGCATCCCAGATTTTAACATAGATAGTAGAGTTCTATCATTTGGATGGCCTAACTTAGCATGCCATAATTTGTAGTCATGCTGAACAGAATTACAAGATAAAGAAAAAACTCTCATAGGCTTAGCTGGTGCATGAAGATGAAGAGAAAAGAGTATACCCCATTTAGGTCCCTCCGCTACTGTCTTCCCTGACATCAACTCTTGCATAATGCAACCAGAAGGAGAAAAAACAACTTTGCAATTATTTTCAACCATTTGTCCAACAAACAGTAGATTAACAGATAGGTCAAGAGCGATAAAAATATTTTTTATAGATGGAGAAGAAGAAATATCACCAATAGCAGTGATGGGAAGATGATCCCCATTAGCAGTCTCAATTTGCAAATTGTTGTCATATGTTTTTATATTAATAAGATTATCAAATGAAAAGGTCATATGGTGTGAAGCACCCGAGTCAAAAAGCCAGATTTTAGAGAGTGATGTATTTTTACCAGTAAGCCCAAGGGCAGAAAGAGCCAAGAGGATCATATGCTGAACATTCTCTTGAGTAAGAGACAGGGTTGTTGGCTGTGGAGGAGTAGAAGCAGCGACTACATCTGGAGAGTCAATCACAAAAGACCTGTGAAAGGCACAAGGATTACGATTTGGGGACAATTTCTGTACTCTGAAATAATATGTCCCTTAATTTTGCAATAGTTGCAAAATTTTTGGGAACATTGATTAGCAATATGGCCAAATGCCTTACAACTGTAATATTGAGTGTTGGTCATATCACGAACTCGCTATTTCCCTTGAGCAACATATGCAACATTGAGAACATTAGTGGAACTCCCTTGCTATTCCAAAGAGGCTTGAGTCAAAAGACGTTGCTCCTCCCTAAGTAGTTCATTTAAATAGTCATCCAAAGATGGGGAAGAAGTTCAAAGTAGTAAATTGGAATCCACAAATTCAAACTCAGGTCACAGTTTCATCAATAATTGATCCCTCTAACTAGTCTGATAAAGAGTCTGAACATCTTCTAAAGAAGCAACAGGAATAGAAGCATACACAAGGTCTGTATATTCAGTTCGTAACATGATAAAACCAGTGTAATACTCCTAAATGTACAGATTCCCTTGAGTGTAATTTGAAATATCATACTCTAGTTGAAAACGCCTAGCTGAGCTATTATGATTATAGATTTTCTTAAGATAGTCCCACATAGCTTTGGCTGTCTTATAAAGGCGCAGATTGACAGCAATAATATTGGGAATTTACGCAAATTCCCTATATGCCAGATTTATGAGAGAGAGAGCAAAAAGAATAAACAACACACACAATTTACATAGTTCGGCACAAACTTGCCTACTCTACGGGCTGCTGCAGATCTTTCACTAAAGAGAGAAAATATACAGTGTTTACAACACTCACAACTCAAGAAAATTTCTCTCAATTTTTCCTCAACAATTCTCACTCTTCTCCCTGCACCTCACCACACTCTCTATTTTTACAACTTCACAATACCCTAAAGAACATGAAAAATAGGGTGTTGTATTTATAGACTCAACAGCTCCTTCTTCACGCGTATTTGCCACCCAACATGCAGCTATCAAATGCCTCCTTTGTCAAAAATTTGGTAGCCTTTTGACAAGTGATGTTTTAAAAAAAAATGTATTTTTGGTGCAGATTTCTTTGACTTTGGTGCAGTTGTTGAGCCTGAGCCGCAAACTTTGACAATCTCCCACTTGAAGACTGATTTCAATCTGTCTTCACACCTCGATCAATACAGTAGCTCTTCCTAGCCTTGTCATTATTGCAGGCCAACTGAAATTGAACACAACTTCAGTTTGTCGATAGTCACCAACTTTGTTAATGTCATGACCCGTCTTTGAGCCATGACTGTCCTAGGACATAGGGAGACATAAGGTCACCTAAACCCGTAGAACCCCTTTTAAATTATTGACTACCATTAATTGCCAAGTTATCATTACCCCAGAATCGAAACCATAATTACCATTCCTTAATATCCAATATTACATTAAACATTTATGAAATACTCAATTGTCTACTTAACACCATTTATATACTTTTACTTTTGATTTCCATTTTCCATCAATTTCAGTGCAGTTGACTTTAAATATCTTAATGCTTGGACTGTAGCATCATTATATCATATCACATATCATGCAGGCAAAATTTTATTTACTACATTATTACAGACTTTAAAATCCATAGAGCTCTAGAGTGAAACTTACGAATGAACATCCCTACCATATAATAAAAATAGCAGAGCAATTCCCAAGTGAAAACTAGAACTTGGAATTTACCTTGCTAACCTATCAACTGGTCCTGAAAAATAAATAATAACTCAGTGAATACATAATACAGAATGGACAATATCATACAAATAACAATAATTCCTTTTAAATTACTACGATGTTAATCAAAATTATTCTTATGGAATAATTTTCATATTTATAGAAATAATATAACTTTTAGCAGAAATCATTCATTTTCTTGAAAACAGTGTGTTTCCCCTATAATCAAACGAGTGGCGGCTTACGCCTTGCTCACTCTCGCATGCCTAGTCACACATACAACTGATCGGGTCATACGTACTGCGGTCATTAAACCTTTTCCAGCTAAGGTTCAGATAATCTTACCCTATCCGCGGGTTCCATTACCATTGTGCACAAGGTCCGATGTATTGACCCACATCAGAGGGGTATTCTACTTATCATGTAATCATTATAACAATATATCTTTTCTATCCATGAAATGATTCAATGGATAACATATCAATAACAATTTAATGCACATTATTGGTTATATTAAAAGGCCAAAACAATATAGGCACAATTGGCCAAATGCCATAAAGACTAATTTCTTGATTTGACTCAATAATCAATAAATAAATAATGCTTGCCAAAGAATTGCAATACATTTCAAACAAGAATTTATTGAACATAAAAGCTCATATTCAAGTCACAAAAGCAAATAATACTATTTGTACTCACCTCGAAACTCCTTAGTTTCTAATAGAATTAAACGATTAAAAACGAGACTCCACGGTATCTCGGATAATTCCCTTTCCTTTTGATTTTACAACACATTACACAAATCAATTATTAACTTCTATTCTTTTAACCTTACTAACCATACTTCACTTTTCCCTTAACCATAAACAAACATCACACATAATTATATTACAAAGATATTAATTATCAAATTAAACATTCCATATTCTAACCAATTAATCAAATCAAGGAATTTAATTCCTTTCCCTTTTTAATTCCTTAATAAAATTTTATTTTCTATACATGAATCAAAACAAATATATTTTCTATTAATTCATGATATTAATTTACACTTTAAAAATCAAAATCCCTATATAGACCAATTCCTTCAATTTGGTGAAAAATCATTTTCATTCATCCAAATTCCAAATTGATCTTGAAATCATTAAACTATATCATATACAAACTTAATTAACCAACCAATTTCAATTAATTCATGCTAAATCTCAAAATCCCCAATTTACTCCATAAACCCTATAATTTGGGGAAAAATATCAATTTCATAATCAAACTTTAAATTGAACATAGATTCATTAAATTAACATTCCAATAATTTATATTCATCACTTAATTGAAATCAAATCACTTTGATTCTCACAAATCCCTATATTTTCATAATAGGATGATTTGGAGAAAATCTATAATTTCACATCCAAATCTTAAATTGATCCTTGAATCATAAAATTAACATAATATTAATCATATAGCATCAATCAAACATCAAAAATATTCATCAAATCATATACTTCTCTTATAACATCAATTATGCCTCCGAAATTTTAAATTTTGTATAAAATCACCATAATTCAATTTAACACTTCCAATCCACTTTTCTACATCCCAAATGATCTTAGATATCATTAAAATTAATGTAGAATACTTCCCCCCCATAAATCTTGAAAAGGCCGAACCATATAGGAAAATTTTACCAAAATGAGTTTCATGCCGTTCATGCTTACTTTCACTTGTTAATCTTTTAATTCCAAGCTTTAATTTGAATAATCCATCAAAAGACATATAAAATAAGTCTCCCTTGATTTCCCTTATCTTCACGAAATCATAGAAATGAAAAAAAAAAAAAAAAAGAAATAGCTACTACCAAACACCAAATCCATAATAGAAATAATGAAAAGAATCATTAAGCACTAACTCTTTACCTTAGGAAATTTAATTGCTAACTTTGAAAATAAGAACAAGTTGATAGTTTTTGGTGTTTGAGAGAGTTTTGTTTCCTTTCTTTCTCTTTAGATGGGCAGGGCAGAAAGTGAGGGAAATTGGACAAAATTTGGCTCATATGTTACTAACTTGAATGGTGGTGATTTCAACTTTGACAATCAAATGGCTATGATTGAATCAACATAAATGGTCATGATTTAATTAAGACCAATGGTCTTGATCTTCCTTAGGTGTTATGGTGACTAAGCATAGATGATAAGGGCATGAATAAAACAAAATGAACTTGGTCTTCATTGTAGAGAAAATGAAGAAGTCAATTGGTTCAAGTAATTGACTTTTAGTCAACTTTGGTGATTTGGAAGATGTAACTTAGTAACATCAAATTTTCCACCACCTTATTTCTAATTATCATTTCTAAACTAAATAAAAAACTAAATTCTATAAATTTTGTGCATTAATGGGCCGGCCATTACTTGGATTGGGCTTGGAAATCCAAAAGCCCAATTATAAGCCCACCCGAGCCATTTTCCGATCGTAAAATTTTCCGTAACTTTCTTTCGTTCCTTTTTCATTAGCATATTATTTCTCACTTTCCCATATCATCATATACCCTATCACAATTGATACCTTACTCCTTTCAATTTAATTAAACCCATAAAAATACATACATTCATTGAAAGCATTCAACAATGCACTTAACATACAAAACAAACAAAGGTTTTATATATTCCCATTATCAAATTTTATAATATATTATCTATAAAATTTATATTCTATATCACTTTCATAACCCAAATAGGCTATGAAAATCTCGGGTATTACATTCTACCCCCTTTAGAAAAATTCGTCCTCAAATTTTAATAACTTACTTATGAAGATTGAAACAAATACGGATATCTTTGAAGCATATCGCTTTCACTTTCCCACGTGCATTCTTCTACGTTGTGATTACACCATTGTACCTTTACCGTAGGTACTTCTTTGTTTCACAGCTTCTTTACTTGTCAATCAAAAATAGCAATTGGAACTTCTTTGTGAGAAATATTTCCATCAACTTCAATAAATTGTGGTTGCAATATGTGTGAAGGATCAGACACGTACTTCCTTAGCATTGACACATGAAAACTGGATGTACATGTTTCATCGTAGGAGGCAGTGGAAGTTTGTATGAAACTTCTCCGACTCTACTAAAAATCTCAAAAGGTCCAACAAAACAAGGAGATAATTTTTCCTTTTTGCCGAACCTCATCACTCCTTTCATTGGAGAAACTTTCAAGAATACGTGGTTTCCTACTGCAAATTGAACATCCTTCCTCTTAGGATCAGCATAACTTTTGTGACGACTAAAAGCAGTCTTTAGCCTCTTTTGTATAATCTTCACTTTGTCAGTAGCTCCTGTACCATATCAGGGGCTTCGAGATTTGCATTTTCTACCATATAACGCTTCGTAAGGCGCCATTCCTATTGAGGAATGATAACACATACGAAGCATATCTTCCAACGTCAGAATTGTTCTTTCAGACTATCCATCCATTTGTGGGTGAAAAGCAGTGCTGAAGTCAAGTTGCGTTCCTAATGATTTTTGCAACTTCTACCAAAATTATTAAGTAAATTGTGTACCTCGATCCCAGATAATCGAAAGTGGAACTCCGTGCAACCTCACAATCTCATTAATATATATTTAAGTGTAATCCACAGCGGTATACGTGGTCTTTACTTCAATGAAGTGCTCAACCGATCCACTATGACCCAAATGGAGTTATACCCTTTCATCGTTCCCAGCAATCCTACTACAAAATCCATAGTAACTCATTCCCACTTCCATTCCGGTAATTTTATCTCTTGAAGTAATACAAAAGGTCGTTGATGCTCAAACTTCACCTGTTGACAGGTAAGGCAAGAAGCAACAAAATTTTCCACGTCTTTCTTCAATCCCGGCTTCTAATGCGAACCTTTCACATCGTGGTACATTTTAGTGGCACCCGGATGTACACTGTAAGGAGTTTGATGAGTCTCCTTCAAAATGCTTTCTCTTAACCCTTCTACATTCGGCACACATGGCCGATTTCCACATTTGAGAACGTCTTCCTCCATTTTGAACTCTGGAGCTTGTCCCCTCTCCAAGTCTTCCTTAATCTTCTCCAATTGAGGATCTTGACTTAGCAAGGTTTTAATTTCATCAATTAATTTCAGCTTCACCTGGAAATGAGCCAACAATACTTGCGAATCACTCACCTCCAATCGCAACCCTTCACTGAACATCTGCTTTAACTCTCTCACTATAGATCTCCTTAAAATCGCAATATGGGAAAGGCTACCCATCGACTTTCTACTAAGAGCATCTGCTACTACATTAGCTTTACCAGGATGGTAAAAGATCTGACAATCATAATCCTTAAGCAATTCTACCCATCGCCACTGCCTTAAATTTAAGTCTCTTTGCTTTAAAATATACTGAAGACTCTTATGGTTAGTATAGATCTCACATTTCTCCCCATACAAATAATGTCTCCAAATTTTTAAAGCAAAGACAACTGCCGCCATTTCTAAATCATGGGTAGGATAATTCACTTCATGTTTCTTCAATTGCCTAGATGCATAGGCAATTACCCTTCCGTTCTGCATTAACACACATCCTAAACCAATTCTCAAGGCATCACAGTATATAGCAAAACCTTCATTCCCTTCGAGTAGAGCTAACACCGGAGCCGAGATCAAGCAATCTTTAAGCTATTGAAAACTTTCTTCACAAGACTCATCCCACTTATACTTCACTTGCTTCTTGATAAGCCTCGTTAACGGTGTCGCTATTTTTGAGAAATCCTTTATGAATCGACGGTAATAACCCGCCAATCCTAAGAAACTTCTTATCTCCGTAACCGTTGTGGGTCAAGGCCAATTCGATATTGCTTCTACCTTCTTAGGATCTACTTTAATTCCTTCCTTACCCACCACATGACCAAGAAAACATACTTGCTCCAACCAAAAATCACACTTTGATAATTTGGCATAAAGCTCATGCTCTCTCAAAATCTGCAATAATGTTCTCAGATGCTCCTCGTGATCTTCTTTACTCTTAGAGTAAATTAAGATATCATCTATAAACATGATCACAAATCTATCCAAGAAAGGTTTGAACACTCGATTTAGGTCCATAAAAACTGCTAGTGCATTGGTTAAACCAAACGGCAACACAGTAAACTCATAATGACCATATCTAGTTCTGAATGCAGTCTTACAAATATCCTCCTTCCGGATTTTGAGTTGATGATAACCTGACCGTAAGTCAATCTTTGAAAAATGACTAGCTTCTTGCAATTGATCGAATAAATCATCTATCCTTGGTAAAGGATATTTATTTTTCACTGTCACCTTATTCAATTGTTTATAATCAATACATAGTCTAAAGGATCCATCTTTATTTTTAACAAATAGAATCAGAGCTCCCCACGGAGAACTACTTGGTCTTATAAAACCCTTGTCAAGTAGATCTTACAGCTGAATTTTCAATTCTTTTAACTCGGTAGGCGCCATCTGATATGGTGGAATTGATATCGGTTGAGTTCCAGATAATAGGTCAATCGAAAACTCGATTTCCCTATCCGGTGGAATTCCCGGTAAATCATTAGGAAAAACATCAGAAAAACCTTCCACTACAGAATATTCTTTGCATCACTATCTGACTTAGTAGTATCCACTACTTATGCCAAAAATGCTTAACAACCCTTCCTTAGCATCCGTTTCGCTCCTATGGCCGAAATAAGGTTCATAGAAAGATTACTCCTATCACCTTGAAACCTAAACTCCTGCCCATTATCGCCTTTAAAAATAATCATTTTACCATGACAATCTATATGGACATGATGTCTAGACAACCAGTCCATTCCCAAAATAACGTCAAATCCTAAAACTTCCAGTTCAATCAAATCTACAAGTAATTTCCTATCTTTAATTTCACTCAGACAATATGGATATATCTGATCCACTATCACATTATGTCCCAATGGCGTGGCTATAATTAAGGGTTCATGTATAGTTTCTTTATTCTTTCCTAACTTCTTTGCAAAATAAGGTGAGACAAAAGAATGCGTCGTACCATAATCAAACAAGCAACTAGCATGCTGATATTGAATAGAAACAGTACCTGTAACAACATTTTGAGAAGTTCCAACCTCTTGTTGATTTAAAGCATATACTCTCCCTCTATCTCTACTTTCAATGACTTTGACATTTCTCGAGAATTTCCCTGCACCTCGTCCACGCCCTCCTTGTACACGATTGTCTGGTCGGTTCATTTGTATGGTAGACTGCCCTTTGACTAACTGTCTGTGGACAATCCTTAATAAAATGCCCCAGTTGACTGCATTTCAGGCAAGCTCCTGAAGCTCTTCGATACTCTCCTTTATGTGGTCTTCCACACAGAGTACATATTGGAAAAGTTTGATTCCGTTGTCCAGTTCTATAAGTACCCGCATTACCGGGTGTTAAAGCGATCGAAACACTATTAGCCTGAACCTGACTCAATCCACTTCCTCGAGACTGGTAAGGAGTATAAATAGTGAAGTTCTATTCCGTACTCCTATTCTGGGCAAAACTGCCCCTCTACTGATTACCCTGTCCCTTATTTTTGCCTTTCTACTTCTGGTCCCTTTCCAGTCATTCTGCTTTCTCTATCTTGTGTCTCACCTCCATCAGTTTAGTCTTATCAATTAACTTGGCCATGGAAGAGAATTCAGTGGCCACTAAGACATGGAATAACGGGGCTACTAATCCTCGGCGGAAATGATCAACTCTGCTAGCCTCCGTTGGCACTATATGAGCAGCATACTTACTCAGCCTCTTAAACTCCCGGGCATAGTCTGAAACTGACATCCCTGGTTTCTGCTTCAATTACTCAAATTGAAGTGTACGATTCTGTCTTTCACCTTCAGATAGAAATTCGTTCATCAGCTCTTGTTTGAACTCCTCCCAGGTGGGTGGATTATCACTATACAATCGCACTTCAAGGATCCTCTCTTTCTTCTCCCAAAAATTTCGAGGGTTTAAACTTTTTCAAGTCATTAACCGTAACTCCCTCTCTGGGTAACAATCGTCTCCTTACTCTACGTGGTGCTCGCGGTAGATTAGGAGGTACATTATCCACTAATGGTGCAGGTGGCACCATAGGCGGTGGTGGAACTTTCTGACGCTGACGTCTAAGTTCCATAAGTTCCCATCTCACAGCTTCATTTTCTTGTCGCAATGCTTCGATATCCTCTTGTGGTCCTTGCTCTCCACTACTTGCGGTATGTTTTCTTGATCAGGAAGATTCTCGATCAATGTTTCGAATAGAAGCGATATTAGATGCCACATTTGGAACGATACTATCAGCTTTCTGGAATCCTTGTCCCTCTCGCTGAGCAATTCTATGAGGCAACATCTATACCGAAAATAATACATAAATATCAATTATTCATTTCAAATTTTTGAAATTCTGATATTTAGAACATGCAATTGTCATTTCATATTCACATCAATTCTTTATTATCCTTACACATACCATCACATTATTCATATAAATACCATTTAACTATTCCATATAACCCATATAGCAAAATCATTTGTCACATATACCCATTTCCATACATACACAAAATAACATCATTATTCCTCATTTCATAAACAAACACACTTATATACAAATACTACTAAACTTTAGCATTCTTTCACCTTAAGTTTAGATCATTTATCATATTTATGCATAAATCTCCACACTATGCCAAAATTTGATCATGGTCCATCCATCCATGATCTATCCTGCTGACTCCCAGAATCCCTTAAATCATTAGAGCCCTCACTTTTCGCAGGCCCCACTTGCCTACAACCAGCAGATAACAAAGATGAGGATAACAGACGTCTCCTCAAAGGACACCTCTCCACAGAATGATCAAGTCTACCACATGTAACACATAAATGCTTGGGAAATCCCGACATCAAATCTCTAAGAGGTGGAATCGGTCCTACCTCAGGGTTCCTATGCATACTACTAACCCTTGCCAATTCCCACTTCAAATCCCTAACTGTCCTCCTCAGATCAGTAACTTCGCTTCACATCATGTGAAGCTCTCTCATAATCTCTTCATTACTATTCTTCATCTTAGCTACCCAAATTGGATCAGGATCCTCCTCCGGATCGGTCTCCTCTGGATCAGAATATGCTACTGAGGCTACATCAGATACATCCCTCTCTTCTATATGGTTACAAATTCTCGGCACCTACATATTATCAATTTATAAACAACATTTCACAACTCATTAATAACATTTAGCAACAACATTCAGACATATCAGAAAGGATGACAACTTAATAAATTACGTTAACGCTGATCTAACTTAGCGAAATACTTTATAGACAATAAGGAATCCTATGCTCCATGATTTGACTTACAACTAGAGATATGTAAAAATATTAAATCTTCGCTCTGATAGTAACTTTATCACGACCCGTCTTTGAGCCATGACTGTCCTAGGGCATAAGGAGACATAAGGTCACCTAAACTCGTAGAACCCCTTTTAAATTATTGACTACCATTAATTACCAAGTTATCATTACCCTATAATTGAAACCATAATTACCATTCCTTAGTATCCAATATTACATTAAACATTTATGAAATACTCAATTGTCTACTTAACACCATTTACATACTTTTACTTTTGAAATCCATTTTTCATCAATTTTAGCGCAGTTGACTTTAAATATCTTAATGCTTGGACAGTAACATCATTATATCATATCACATATCATGCAGGCAAAATTTTATTTACTATATTATTACAGACTTTAAAATCCATGGAGCTATAGAGTGAAACTTCCGAATGAACATCCCTACCATATAATCAAAAATAGCAGAGCAATTCCTAAGTGAAAGTTAGAACTCGAAATTTACCTTGCTGGCCTATCAACTGGTCCTGAAAAATAAACAATAACTAAGGAATGAGACAGAGCTCAGTGAGTACATAATACAGAATGGACAATATCATACAAATAACAATAATTCCATTTAAATAACAACGATGTTAATCAAAATTGTTCTTATGAAATAATTTTCAAATTTATAGCAATAATATAACTTTTAGCAGAAATCATTCACTTTCTTGGAAACGGTGTGTTTCCCCCATAATCAAATGAGTGGCAACTTACGCGTTGCTCACTCTCACATGCCTAGTCACACATTCAACTGATCGGGTCATACATACTGGGGTCAATAAACCTTTCCTAGCTATGGTTCGGATAATCTTACCCTATCCGCGGGTTCCATTACCATTGTGCACAGGGTCCGATATATTGCCCCACATCAGAGGGGTATTCTGCTTATCATGTAATAATTATAACAATATATCTTTTCTATCCATGAAATGATTCAATGGATAACATATCAATAACAATTTAATTTCCATTATTGGTCATATTAAAAGACCAAAACAATATAGGCACAATTGGCCAAAAGCCATAAAGACTAATTTCTCGATTTGACTCAATAATCAATAAATAAATAATGCTTGCCAAAGAATTGCAATGCATTTCAAATAAGAATTGATTCAGCATAAAAGCTCATATTCAAGGCACAAAAGCAAATAATACTATTTGTACTCACCTCGAAACTCCTTAGCTCCTAATATAATTAAACGATTAAAAATTAAACTCCTCGGTATCTCGGATAATTCCCTTTCCTTTTGATTCTACAGCACATTACACAAATCAATTATTAACTTCTATTCCTTTAACCTTATTAACCATACTTTACTTTTCCCTTCCTTAACCATAAACAAACATCACACATAATTATATTACAAAGATATTAATTATCAAATTAAACATTTCATATTCTAACCAATTAATCAAATCAAGGAATTTAATTCCTTTCTCTTTTTAATTCCTTAATAAAATTTCATTTTCTATACATGAATCAAAACAAATATATTTTCTATTAATTCATGATATTAATTTATACTTTAAAAATCAAAATCCCTAAATAGACCAATTCCATCAATTTGGGGAAAAATCATTTTCATTCAACCAAATTCCAAATTGATCTTGAAATCATTAAACTATATCATATACAAACTTAATTAACCAACCAATTTCAATTAATTCATGCTAAATTTCAAAATCCCCAATTTACTCCATAAACCCTAGAATTTGTGGAAAAATATCAATTTCATAATCAAACTTTAAATTGAACATAGATTCATCAAATTAACATTTCAATAACTCATATTCACCACTCAATTGAAATCAAATCACTTTGATTCTCACAAATCCCTATTTTACCATAATAGGGTGATTTAGAAAAAATCTATAATTTCACATCCAAATCTTAAATTGATCCTTGAATCATAAAATTAACATAACATTAATCATATAGAATCAATCAAACATCAAAAATATTCATCAAATCATATACTTCTCTTATAATATCAATTATGCCTTCGAAATTTCAAGTTTTGTATAAAATCACCATAATTCAATTTAACACTTCCAATCCACTTTTTTACATCTCAAATGATCTTAGATATCATTAAAATTAATTTATAATACTTCCCCCCCATAAATCTTGAATAGGCCAAATCATGTAAGGAAAACTTGCCAAAATGAGTTTCATGCCTTTCATGCTTACTTTCACTTGTTAATCTTTCAATTCCAAGCTTTAATTTGAATAATCTATCAAAATACATATAAAATAAGTCCCCCTTGATTTCCCTTATCTTCACCAAACCATAGAAATGAAAATAAAAAGAAATAGCTACTATCAAACACCAAATCCATAATAGAAATAATGGAAGGAATCATTAAGCACTAACTCTTTACCTTAGGAAATTTAATTGCTAACTTTGAAAATAAGAACAAGTTGATAGTTTTTGGTGTTTGAGAGAGTTTTGTTTCCTTTATTTCGCTTTGGATGGGCAGGAAAGAAAGTGAGGGAAATTGGACAAAATTTGGATTATATGTTACTAACTTGAATGGTGGTGATTTCAACTTTGACAATCAAATGGCTATGATTCAATCAACATAAATGGTCATGATTTAATTATGTCCAATGGTCTTGATCTTCCTTAGGTATTATGGTGACTAAGCATAGATGATAAGGGCATGAATAAAACAAAATGAACTTGGTCTTCATTGTAGAGAAAATGAAGAAGTCAATTGGTTCAAATAATTGACTTTTAGTCAACTTTTGTGATTTGGAAGATGTAACTTTGTAACTTCAATTTTTCCACCATCTTATTTCTAATTATCATTTCTAAACTAAATAAAAAAACTAAATTTTATAAATTTTGTGCATTAATGGGCCGGCCATTACTTGGATTGGGCTTGGAAATCCAAAAGCCCAATTATAAGCCCACCCGAGCCATTTTCCGATCGTAAAATTTTCCGTAAATTTCTTTCGTTCCTTTTTCTTTAGCATATTATTTCTCATTTTCCCATATCATCATATACCCTATCACAATTGATACCTTACACCTTTCAATTTAATTAAACCCATAAAAATACATACATTCATTAAAAACATTCAACAATGCACTTAACATACAAAACAAACAAAGGTTTTATATTTTCCCATTTTCAAATTTTATAATGTATTATCTATAAAATTTATATTCTATATCACTTTCATAACCCAAATTGGCTATGGGAATCTTAGGTATTACATTCTACCCCCCTTAGAAAAACTCGTCTTCGAATTTTTATAACTTACTTATGATGATTGAAACAAATACGGATATTTTTAAAGCATATCGTTTTCACTTTCCCACGTACATTCTTCGACGTTGTGATTATGCCATTGTACCTTCACCGTAGGTACTTCCTTGTTTCACAGCTTTTTTACTTGTCGATCCAAAATAGCAATTGGAACTTCTTCGTGAGAAAGATTTCCATCAACTTCAATAAGTTGTGGTTGCAATATGTGCGAAGGATCAGACACGTACTTCCTCAGCATTGACACATGAAAAACTGGTTGTACATGTTCCATCGTAAGAGGCAGTGGAAGTTTGTATGAAACTTCTCCGACTCTACTAAAAATCTCAAAAGGTCCAGCGAAATGAGGAGATAATTTTCCCTTTTTGCCGAACCTCATCACTCCTTTCATCGGAGAAACTTTCAAGAATACGTGGTTTCCTACAGCAAATTGAACATCCTTCCTCTTAGGATCAGCATAACTCTTGTGGTGACTAAAAGCAGTCTTTAGCCTCTCTTGTATAATCTTCACTTTGTCAGTAGCTTCCTGTACCATATCAGGGGCTTCGAGATCTGCATTTTCTACCATATAACGCTTCGTAAGGCGCCATTCCTATTGAGGAATGATAACTATTATTGTATGGGAATTCAACAATTGGCAAATGCCTATCCCAACTACCTCCAAAATCCATAACACACATACGAAGCATATCTTCCAACGTCTGAATTGTTCTTTCAGACTGTCCATCCGTTTGTGGGTGAAAAGCAGTACTGAAGTCAAGTTGCGTTCCCAATGATTCTTGCAACTTCTGCCAAAATTTTGAAGTAAATTGTGTACCTCGATCCGAGATAATCAAAAGTGGAACTCTGTGCAACCTCACAATCTCATTAATATATATTCGAGCGTAATCCACTCCGGTATACGTGGTCTTTACTTCAATGAAGTGCTCAACCAATCCACTATAACCCAAATGGAGTTATACCCTTTCATCGTTCTCGGCAATCCTACTACAAAATCCATAGTAACTCGTTCCCATTTCCATTCCGGTAATTTTCTCTCTTGAAGTAATCCAGAAGGTCGTTGATGCTCAAACTTCATCTATTAACAGGTAAGGCACGAAGCAACAAAATTTGCCACGTCTTTCTTCAATCCTGGATACCAATACGAACCTTTCACATCGTGGTACATTTTAGTGGCACCTGGATGTACGCTTTAAGGAGTTTGATGTGTCTCCTTCAAAATTCTTTCTCTTAACCCTTCTACATTCAGCACACATAGCCGATTTCCACATTTGAGAACGTCTTCCTCCATTTTGAACTCTGGAGCTTGTCCCCTCTCTAAGTCTTCCTTAATCTTCACCAATTGAGAATCTTGACTTTGCAAGGTTTTAATTTCATCAATTAATTTCAGCTTCACTTGGAAATGAGCCAACAATACTTGCGAATCACTCACCTCCAATTGCAAGCCTTCACTGAACATCTGCTTTAACTCTCTCACTATAAATCTCCTTAAAACCGCAATATGAGAAAGGCTACCCATCGACTTTCTACTAAGAGCATATGCTACTACATTAGCTTTACCATGATGGTAAAAGATCTGACAATCGTAATCCTTAAGCAATTCTACCCATCGCCACTGCCTTAAATTTAAGTCTCTTTGCTTTAAAATATACTGAAGACTCTTATGGTTAGTATAGATCTCACATTTCTCCCTGTACAAATAATGTATCCAAATTTTTAAAGCAAAGACAACTGCCACCATTTCTAAATCATGGGTAGGATAATTCACTTTATGTTTCTTCAATTGCCCAGATGCATAGGCAATTACCCTTCCGTTCTACATTAACACACATCCTAAACCAATTCTCAAGGCATCACAGTATATAGCAAAACCTTCATTTCCTTCGGGTAGAGCTAACACCAGAGCCGAGATCAAGCAATCTTTAAGCTTTTGAAAATTTTCTTCATAAGACTCATCCCACTTATACTTCAATTGCTTCTTGGAAAGCCTCGTTAACGGTGTCGCTATTTTTGAGAAATCCTTTATGAATCGACGGTAATAATCCGCCAATCCTAAGAAACTTCTTATCTCCGTAACCGTTGTGGGTCGAGGCCAATTCGATATTGCTTATACCTTCTTAGGATCTACTTTAATTCCTTTCTTACCCACCACATGACCAAGAAAACATACTTGCTCCAACCAAAAATCACACTTTGATAATTTGGCATAAAGCTCATGCTCTCTCAAAATCTGCAATAATGTTCTCAGATGCTCCTCGTAATCTTCTTTACTCTTAGAGTAAATTAAGATATCATCTATAAACACGATCACAAATCTATCCAAGAAAGGTTTGAACACTCGATTTAGGTCCATAAAAGTTGCTAGTGCGTTGGTTAAACCAAACGGCAACACAGTAAACTCATAATGACCATATCTAGTTTTGAATGCAGTCTTACAAATATCCTCCTTCCGAATTTTGAGTTGATGATAACCTGATCGTAAGTCAATCTTTGAAAAATGACTAGCTCCTTGCAATTGATCGAATAAATCATCTATCCTTGGTAAAGGATATTTATTTTTCACTGTCACCTTATTCAACTGTTTATAATCAATACATAGTCTAAAGGATCCATCTTTCTTTTTAACAAATATAATCAGAGCTCCCCACGGAGAACTACTTGGTCTTATAAAACCCTTGTCAAGTAGATCTTGCAGCTGAATTTTTAATTCTTTTAACTCGGTAGGCGCCATCCGATATGGTGGAATTGATATCAGTTGAGTTCCAGATAATAGGTCAATTGAAAACTCGATTTCCCTATCCAGTGGCATTCTCGGTAAATCGTTAGGAAAAACATTAGAAAAACCTTCCACTACAAGAATATTCTTTGCATCACTATCTGACTTAGTAGTATCCACTACTTATGCCAAAAATGCTTGACAACCCTTCCTTAGCATCCGTTTCGCTCCTATGGCCGAAATAAGGTTCATAGAAAGATTACTCCTATCTCCTTGAAACCTAAACTCCTGCCTATTATCGCCTTTAAAAAAAATCATTTTACCATGACAATCTATATGGACATGATGTCTGGACAACCAGTCCATTCTTAAAATAACGTCAAATCCTAAAACTTCCAGTTCAATCAAATCTACAAGTAATTTCCTATCTTCAATTTCACTCAGACAATCTGGATATATCTGATCCACTATCACATTATGTCCCAATGGCGTGGCTATAATTAAGGGTTCATGCATAGTTTCTTTATTCTTTCCTAACTTCTTTGCAAAATAAGGTGAGACAAAAGAATGCGTCGTACCATAATCAAACAAGCAACTAGCATGTTGATATTGAACAAAAATAGTACTTGTAACAACATTTTGAGAAGTTCCAGCCTCTTGCTGATTTAAAGCATATACTCTCCCTCTATCTCTACTTTCAGCGACTTTGACATTACTCAAGAATTGCCCTGCACCTCGTCCACGCCCTCCTTGTACACGGTTGTCTGGTCGGTTCATTTGTATGGTAGGCTACAACACAGCTGTGACTGTCCTTTGACTAACTATCTGTGGACAATCCTTAATAAAATGCCCCAGTTGACCGCATTTCAGGCAAGCTCCTGAAGCTCTTCGACACTCTCCTTTATGTGGTCTTTCCCAAAGAGTACATATTGGAAAAGTTTGATTCCGTTGTCCATTTCTATAAGTACCCGCATTACCGGGTGTTAAAGCGATCGAAACACAATTAGCTCGAATCTGACTCAATCCACTTCCTCGAGACTGGTAAGGAGTAGAAACAGTGAAGTTCTATTTCGTACTCCTATTCTGGGCAAAACTGCCCCTCTGCTGATTACCCCGTCCCTTATTTCTGCCTTTCTGCTTCTGGTCCCTTTCCAGTCGTTCTGCTTTCTCTGTCTTGTGTCTCGCCTCCATCAGTTTAGCCTTATCAATTAACTTGGCCATGGAAGAGAATTTAGTGGCCACTAAGACATGGTATAACGGGGCTACTAATCCTCGGCAGAATTGATCAACTCTGCTAGCCTTCGTTGGCACTATATGAGCAGCGTACTTACTCTGCCTCTTAAACTCTTGGGCATAGTCTGAAACTGACATCCCTAGTTTCTGCTTCAATTGCTCAAATTGAAGTGCATGATTCTGTCTTTCACCTTCAGATAGAAATTCGTTCATCAGCTCTTGTTTGAACTCCTCCCAGGTGGGTGGATTATTACTATACAATCACTCTTTAATGTTTCTTTGAAACCAACTCCATGCATCACTTTGAAGTTGAACGCCTATTAGCTCAATTAATTTCTCATCTGAACATGTCATCCTCTAAGCTATTTTATCCATCTCCTCTAAAAATTTCTGAGGATCCTCTCCTTCTTCTCCCGAAAATTCTGAGGGTTTAAACTTTTTCAAGTCATTAACCGTAACTCCCGCTCCGGGTAACAATCGTCTCCTTACTCTACGTGGTGCTCGCGGTAGATTAGGAGGTACATTATCCACTAATGGTGCAAGTGGCACTATAGGCAGTGGTGGAACTTCCTGACGCTGACGTCTAAGTTCCATAAGTTTTCATCTCATAGCTTCATTTTCTTATCGCAATGCTTCGATATCCTTTTGTGGTCCTTGCTCTCCACTACTTGCGGTATGTTGTCTTGATCAAGAAGATTCTCGATCAATGTTCCGAACAGAAGCGACATTAGATGCCACATTTGGAATAATACTATCATCTTCCTGGGATCTTTGTCCCTCTCGCTGAGCAATTCTATGAGGCAACATCGATGCCGAAAATAATACATAAATATCAATTATTCATTTCAAATTTTTGAAATTCTGATATTTAGAACATGCAATTGTCATTTCATATTCACATCAATTATCTATTATCCTTACACATACCATCACATTATTCATATAAATACCATTAAACTATTCCATATAACCTATAAAGCAAAATCATTTGTCACATATACCCATTTCCATACATACACAAAATAACATCATTATTCCTCATTTCATAAACAAACACACTTATATACAAATACTACTGAACTATAGCATTCTTTCAACTTAAGTTTAGATCATTTATCATATTTATGCATAAATATCCGCACTATGCCAAAATTTGATCATGGTCCATCCATCTATGATCTATCGTGCTGACTCCCAGAATCCCTCAAATCATTAGAGCCCTCGCTTTTCGCAGGCCC